>BMAT01005382.1:123257-156151 GCA_019649035.1 Elysia marginata | reverse complement strand
CAGTTTCTAAAAATAGACCCACTGACGTTCCCGTCATGCTCACGCGTAGGCTGCTTAAAGTCTGTAATGTTTTTTCTGTTACAAGTAATTAATGTAAAATTTTATGTATTGCGCCATCGAGCAGTTTCTAGTGGTTTTAGACGCGTTATAAATAAAATATTCTTCTTCTTCTTCTTCTTCTTCTTCTTCTTCTTCTTCTTCTTCTTCTTCTTCTTCTTCTTCTTCTTCTTATTATTATTATTATTATTATTATTATTATTATTATTATTATTATTATTATCATTATTATTATTATTATTATCATTTTATTACTATTATCATTATTATCAATATTATTACTAATCGGAGAAGTTATATCTTCTTCTCGGTCCTGGCAAAAAGTCTAACAAAATACTTGCTGGAAAAAAAATTTACAAAAAATATGTCTGTCTAAAGAGGAGAGATTACTAGAGTTTCTGATTGCTTCGAACACTCAATAATCCTCCCGGGAGGGAAGGGGGGTGTTCGAAACAGTAAAGTCAAGGAAACTGAAATTTGATGCTGTTTAGTGAGATCTCTTCGTTATACTTACGGATCAATGCCATGTAATAACCCAAATAGCTATAAAAATGTACCTTGTTTAATACGGCATACAAATGATTCTGAATAACTACTTCCGCTAATTCCGCTTGAGGTTCGTACCTAGTGATTACGCAAAGAACTGGATCATTTTAAGAGTTTAAATTGCTACAAAAATAGTTACAGGTAAAGAGTCCCATAGCCGAAGTGGCCGCAGGTGTTCGTGATTCGGAATGTCTGACCGAGAAGAACCATTCTCTTCGATAACTGTATACCTCAGCTATGGCCGCTGGTTTCGCAGAAATCTTCGGATAGAAGGCCGGGACGGGGTCACCTGCATCATCAAGAAGAATCGAATGCTTGTTTACGTAAAAAAAGGGATACTTCTCGGATTGGGAATGAGAATAGAGCAAAAAATTATCGCTCTTGCGCGAAAGCAATTGACTTTAAAGAGGGAGTTTGCCAACGGGAACGATAACTTGCGCTCTAATCTCACTCCGAATAAAAATCTGGCTTGAGCTTTACTGTCAAAAGGTACACTTCATTTTGAAGTGAACGAACACCATAATATTGTAAGTAGGCATCAAGTACATTTTAGTTGAGGCTTTTTGTTTTTGTTGTTGCTGTTGTTGATTATGGTTTTCAATGAATGTATGCTTTAGAAATAATATTTGTGCGAAATGAAGAGCGGGGTCGGAATACGGTTTCCATGTAAACATATGTTTATATAATAATGATATCTTTTTAATCATTGTTAGTTTCGAATGTAACTTTTTCAAACTAAAAAAGAAAGGCTTTCGCCCCCCCCCCCCCTCCCCCCCCCCCACAAACACAAACAGCCTGTGCCTTGGATCCCACAAGGGTCCCAGTGCTTTTCTAGAGAACTACCATTAATTTTTTTTTAATGAAAGTATAGAACATTTTTTTCAATAACAAAGAAAAAAAAAATATATATATATACCCTGCCTTTGCATATCATCTTGGTCAGCTTAACCAATAAAATTTATAATGTCATAATAAACAAAAAACATTTTATTAGGGGAGCAAAGCACTCTTGTAATGATTTTCAACATATTGAAGTTTTGTTTTTTCTAAGACCCTTGGCTATTTTAATTTTCTCAATACATCTAAGAACAGAGAAGCTCGTGCATCTAGTGATGATGGAAACCTAACTAAGACTTTTCCTTGTCTCTTCCTATCAGTAACTTTTTTTTCTCTTGATGCCTTTTTCTAGATAACTTTTTTTCTCTTGATGCCTTTTTCTAGACATTTCTTCGTTTATTTCCTCTGTAAACTTCAACCTGTGATGCTTAATCGACTAAATTCTTATACATGTAATATCTGTTGTCTAATTGTCTGTATATTGTCAATCAATCTACCTTTCTAGCTTTATAGCTACCCATTTGTCCATCGTTTAATCAATGGATCTATTTTCTTACCCATCGGCTTATCTATCGAGTTGTTTTTTTACTTACGTAAGAATCTAGTATTTGTACAATTGAAGAAAAAGCTCAACATTAACGAGCTACGAAACCATGTTGCCACGACGAATGTAAATTAAGCTAGATCCTACACGAGTTGTCTTTTTTATCAAGCAATCCATAAGTCAGCTATAATTACTTTTTTTATCCAATTGTTTGTGAACATTCTGACTGTTTTTGTATTTCTATCTTCAAAAAATACTCTATACTGGCCCCATACTTGCTTATATATTTCCATCCATCCTTTGCGATAAACCTGAGCCCAATTGACAAACATGCAGGATATTGACTTTCATAAAACCCCTAACATCTATAAGTACCTTACTTCTAGTATCTCTTGTGATTATTTTTTTCCATAGTATTAGCTTGACCTGAATATAGATTTTAAAAAGTTTGCACAGGTAAGTGTTTGGGGCTGTTGGTTGGAGGAGACGGTTAGGGGGCGAAGAAAGATGCGCGGTGAAGGGGCGCTAAGAAAGAAGGGATTGGCGGAGTGCGAAAGAAGGGGAAGGCCTATAGACCATTAAATCCAGGTAAGTCTTTCACTCACTTTTAGAACATAAACGTTTTTAAGTAGGATAGTCTAGTACGGTAAGAAATAAACAACCTCGCGAAAATAATAGTTAGTTTCCGTGATTAAACGCGGTTCCTTCAGTTGGTGTGATAGATCAACATCTGGATGGAGATGGCCTTGGGTTAAAAAGTAAAATGCCTTCTTCATCTCTGAATCCAAGTAACGCCAAAGTTCAGGTTAGTTCTTTTTCCCGGTCAGAGGTATGCCCAAGACATTAAAGGTAAAGAGTTTAAATAACTTCCGTCCATACATTATTTTTACGGGCTATGGAGATGACTTGCTCTCCCCTCATAAACACGCACCCACTCACCCACCCCCATTCTCTCTTTCTCTCCCTCTCTTTCTTTCTCTCTCTCTCTCTCTTTCTTACTATCTCCCCCTCTCTTTCTCTATCTATCTTTCTCTCTATCTCTTTTACTTTCTTTTTCTCATTTTCCCCTTTCTCCCTTCTACTCTCTCTATTTCTCTTTTTCTAAAATGAGCTACGGCAACTCTAACAACACTATCACCCCTATCCCATCTTTTTACGAGATTTTTCTCCGCTCCACAACTGTTGCCTTCCTAATTTAAGACATGAACATAAAGTTAATTACAGTGGAATCCTACTTTAGGTCAACACCTTTAAGCGAAACTAATGCTTAAAGTCATCTCTGTTAATTTGGGCGTCCCTTTGCAATGGTTTAAATCACCTCTTGCTTAAAGTCAAAGACCTTTGTTCACTCCCGTAGATGTTGACTTTATCAGGATTGCACTTATTACACTCTACAAGACTGAAGCGAGGGGGCGGGGCATTTTGCCTTTCTTTATTCTTTCCTCTTGATACTTTTTTTTTCTTAATTTAAATTCGCCTGCCTAATTACACATGAGCATGAATGTATAAATATTTATCATAACCATGGCCTCACTGTTTACACTGCATTTAGATGGCAGAGAAATTCATGCATGCAGATATTTAAAACAAGAAGAAAGAAAGAAAGAAAGAGAAAAAAAAAGCAGATCTAGACGCGCGGCCGCTAAGTCTATTTACCAGCACTGTTGATTTGGTCGGTCGTGCCACATGCACAGAAGACGCCTAGTTAATAACGTTGGCTACTGGAGAGGATGAGTTTCGACACCGTACCTCGCACGCGCGCACTATGCCAGACTCCAGTTCGAAAACAGCACCAAAACAAACCTATCTCGCTCCCCTCGACTCCACGAATTAGATCCAAGTCTCTGCGATTTGTCGGTTGTGCACGCCAGACCTTATAGATCTAGATCTCAGTTTGACTGGGTTTAGATTTATAACAACCTCTGGTGCTCGCTTTCGTTGCGGTTAGGCGTATTTTGTGGAAGTGAGTCAGCTGAGATTGCTTGCGGATTCAGGATTCTTTGGCTTAAATTCGGTGTACATAATAATTATTATAATGCCAGTAGGTCTTGACCTACGTGTGCCTCTATTCACCTCGCAGAGTGTTTTTGTGCTTAGGAGAGAGCGAAGACATGAATTTTAGGTACTGACAGGTGAAAAAACAAACGTGCTGATAGGTTGGCTTCTAGTGCTGGATGTTCAATGCCCTGAGATTCAATTGTTTTCATCTTTTCATGGCAAATTGATTTGACAGAAATTTCATCGAATTCAGTTCGTAACTAGCCAACAGAGTCTTGTAAGCGAAAGAAAAACAAATTAAGGGCCATAAATAGTTTATCATAATCACAACATTTTTGTCTTGGTGATACGTAAATTCAAAGTTATTTTGTGTGCTTGTCTATCAAGAATAGCCTAATATCTTAACTGTGAGTGTAAAGAGGTTTGAACATGTGAATATGCAGAATGCAATGTTGGTTAATTAAGCCTAAATTTTCTTTCTAAAATCTACTAATACACTTTATGACCATTACCGAAACTTTTCAATGTAATCTTATTAAATATTCATTGTAAAAGCGCAACGTAGAACCACTGTACTAAATCAAGTAGAGTTTGATATCGATATCTGGAATCTAGTTATGAAGCACCCTTCAAAGGTTCGAAGACTAACCTTTCCCAAACAAAAGAAACAACTTCGATTCAGAAACTGAGAAGCTGTTTGAGGTTAGGCATCGTTCTTGCACTCCAACATCCCTAGCCCAGTCGCAGGCTATCTGGCAAGATCTATCATTGCCACTTATATATTGTTTATTTGACAACTTACTAAAAAAGTATTTGTTTTCTTACTCCAAGTGGCCGTGGCCTCTTTCCTGTGTTTAATGTAGAGTATCGCATTGATACAGGAGAAAGAGCAAAACTGTAAGCCGGCTTTGCCATAAATTTCTTCAAATGCAACTTATGTAGTTTACTTAAAGAATTGAGAGAAAGAATTATGATCACATACTTTGGTTTAATGAACAGACGAAAAATTTTTGTTCTTAACATGACATGAACAGGAAAAAGGAGCTAGAGGGATGGTTCGAACTCGTAGAAAAACCGACAGCTAAAATTAGGCAAGAATGTTTGGCTGTCCACCGCGCCCATCTCATCTCATTAACAGTATAAAAAAACACTTTTCAAGCCTAACGTGAGATATAATGTCTAAAGATTATCTGGCGAGATACAGTATAGTCATAAAAATAAATAAAGAGAGAAATAAGTGAGAAGGTCACAAATCATACCGAATCAAACATATACTGAAAAAGAATAAATATTGGAGGCAGCCGCTGACTGCGCAAAGAAATGATTGAAAGGTTTTAAAGGTATGAAATTACCAATGCTAATTTCATACCTTTAAAATCGTTCAATCAACGAACTGATTGAAAAAGTGACAGCTGAAAAGAGTGAGTATAGTGTTTGAAGTCACACAACCCAGCGGGTGCCGTCGGGAAGAAGATACGGGTTCAAATCTTTCCCTGCCTATGCTCCAGAGTATCGCGTTCATACCTTTCAATTTGTCTAGCTACATTGCAGTCCAAACTTTGTAACTGCCTTTCTTTCTCCGTTATTTCTCAAGGTTCGATGAGTTGGCGTTCAAACTCGAAGAATGTGCATAAAAGGAATTTTTTCCTAGTGTTTTTTGGGGAACTGAACTCTCGAGTATTTGCCTACCTGATTCGAGTCTAATTACCTTCCACTGATAATAATATGTCTAATGTAAAGGGAAGCTGAAGCAGTAAGTTGAATGTTCTTCAGAACAATGAACCAGCCGGTAGAGCTACGTTGTTCAGGTTCTCATGTTCTTGTCAAAAACGTTAAAAAAAAACTTTCTTTTTGTAATGCGTAGTTGTTGATAAGCATGACAGAAGGCATTTGTTGATGCTTAGCACCAAATAAAATTGTAATGTGGTTTTTTTTTCAGGAAAAAAAAATATTTGGAGCCTTTACTCAAGTAGGCTAAGTATATTTTTAATGTTTACATCAAAGACTAAAATGGCAGAGTAGAAGGTTTTAAAAAACTTGACCTTTTATTATTTTTTTTTCAGCTTTGTCAAAGATTGAAAGTTAGAGAGCAGTAACACGTCGCGTTTTCCTCTAACTCTCTTCTCCTAATCCGCTTCCACCAATTAGTAATGAGAAGGGAAGCTGAGGTAGGGAGAAAGCTGAACCTTCTGCCTTAAAAATAAACCACAAGAGGCAAAGCTGCGCTGTTTATGTTCTCATAATTATATTCTTGTCAGAAATGCTAAATAGCGTTTGTCTAATGCGTAGCTAGCTGTAGATGAGTTTGATTGAAAATATGCGCCGATGCTTAGCAGGGAAAAACATTGTTATTTCATGGAACAAGCTAACAACTTGTTGTTTTCACAAAGTTCTTTTTTCTCTTTGCACACACTGTCAAGCAGATTTTTAGTGTAAACTATGGTAAACAGTTTTTTAATCAAAATAATTAACCTTAACACAAATATACGCGTACGTTTTGTTAATACCAAAAACAAAAACGGCGCATTGTGAAAATTAAGAAGACTTAAACTTTTTGTTGTTGTTGTTGTTGTTGTTTTTGTTTGGCCACTATAGATTGAGAGATAAAAATTTTTAACACATCATGTTTTCTTTTTACATAGTTTTGCCACTAATTGTTTTTTAACTATCGAATCAATCGTTGCAGTCCATAATGAAAAACACTGTTTACGATAGTTCACACTAAAAATCTGCATGAGAGTGTGTGCAAAGATAAAAAAGATCATTGTGAAAACAACAACTTAAATTTAACAATTACTAATGGTAGTCTCACTTTAATTACAAGTATTTTAAAGTTTGTGTGTGGCTGTGTGTGAGTGCGTGTGTGGGAGGGGGGGGGAAACTCTGTTCATTAAATAAAATGCTCACTTCAGGATTTTATAGTTAGAAGTGATACCCAGATATTGAATTTGGACGTTGGTATAAACCATCTTATGGGCATATCAACCTTTCAGTGTGTGTGTAGTGCAATTGTTATGGCAAGAGAAAGTATAAAACACTCATTGAAACTGTAACTGCAATACGACAACAAAGCCATCGATTCTAAATAAACCCTCATAGACCATAAAAACAAAGCCTTTGAACCGCAATAAAACTACACGTAGTCCCTTAATTCCAATGCATTCTCGCATTAGCATGACTCCCTCTATGCATGGACGGCATAATTCAAAAAGGCCACCCACTCTGCGAGTGTTTTTTTTTTTTTTTAGCATTTCAGTGTGAGTTTCCAGGCGGTACATCTAATCATAATTATGCGTGCACACGCCGTGCAGTAATTAAATTGTTACGCAGCCACTGCTTAGAAGGCAAGCCTCATCATAAACGTACGCACTAAGTTAGGTTAGATCTACATCTAGTGGAGCACCGACTTGGCAGAACTGATGCGGTACACTCGCTTCGTAAATTTAACTTAAGTTAAGGCCTGAGCGAGCGTTTTATCTTTGATCATAGCGCGGATACTTTGAAAAGACCGAAGTTCCCCGGTTGAGCATACTTTAAAAGGTACCTACTTCCGCATCTTCTGAGAGTCCGAGACTGGAAACCTAGACAACTAAAACTTTTGCATTTTTCGAGGAATATGGTAAGCGACATTAAGAATACGGTTTTATCGATGCATTATTATCATTGAAGTACAATAATTGCGGGAAGAGGCTAATTGTAGTGGTAATTTGGTTCCGCTTAGGCTTAGTAAAGAAGGTTCATCAACATCATAATTTTTTTACAGACCTACTTTTTGAAAGTGAACTTAATAAACTATAGATTTAGATATCTACCTAGACCTGATTCAATTCCAAATCTGGTTTGGAAGTCTAATTTTCAAAACTAGTTAAATATTAGTACTGCTCTAGGTTGCACTCTTAATTCATAGATCTTGTTCTTTGATAACATATTAATTGTCTTAGTTACTGTCCAAAATAGTGAAATCAAAAGTTGATAGTGAACTTTAAAACGGTGTAACCTTGGTTAGCCTACAGTCAACTGCTACACTTAGAGAGACTCCACTATTTCCCTCCACTATTTCCCTCCACTAACCGTTCTTGTTATGAAGGCATCATAATTAACGTTGACATAAAATAAATGCGCTGTGAAGCGAGAAGATTGTATAACTATTACCTAAGGTCTAGCTGGTATCCAATCTGCATAATTATGTGAGTTAGCTTTGGCAAAGTTTTACTAATACGAGCATGGCAAATGATAAACTTTAAAACAATAAGTTAATTTGTTTTTGTTTTTTGTTTTTTTTGGAGGGGCGGTATTTCAAAAATTGATGAAGTTGCAATAATATATTTCTGTTGCCGTTGTTGATGTTGTTGTTTTTGTTGCTGTTGTCGTTGTTATAACTATTACACAAAATAAATGCCAAGTTTTGGCACTAGATAAAACTTTTTCCTCGTGTTGGGGATAAGAATTTGAAGATTTTATTATTTTATTCATTGAGAGTTCTTACTTTAAAAGTATGTGTTATTTTACTTTTTTTTTAGTAAATGGCATAACTTACATGTAATCGTCAAGTTTTTTTTTAAATTTTATAAAAGCGGGTGTAATAATATTTTACTACAATCGCTCCTCATGAATATCAACCAGAAATGTAACAAGGGCTTCGCGTGTTTTAAGAACTCAACTTGCATATTTAACCATAAGGAAAAATGGAGTAAACTTCAGGGTACACTAAAAATTGGTCTTCAAAGAGTAAAACAATTCATAAAATGTATGATATAATGTTTCTACTTTGCGCTTTCTTGTGTATGGTTCTGACGAGAATCATTTTATGTTTATATATGTTTATCTTTAATAATTTTTTGAATTATACTACTAATACGTGATAAGGCTTTTTTTGTTTATTTTTCTGAGCTTTCAACGCTAAAATAGGTTTACGAACTAGATTCTAGAATATTTTAACTTTAGACTTTTTAAGAAATTCCCTTGTACGAAAATAATATGGAACTACCTGCTTTTTTTCTTCTTGAATTCTACATTTTCAAAACGTATGTGCCAGATTCATTCATTGTACAAATATTATACTTAATGAGTCATTTTCCCTAGATTTTCAGTTTGAAAAACAAAATAAACAAACTTGTTTACAGCTGCTAAAATTTAATATGTAGTCTGGTTTACAATAACATACTGTTGTATTCTAAGGTGTTCAGTTGTAAGGAAATGTCGCAACTCTTGTTTTAACGCTTATCTGGCACCATGCTATTGAGCTTAAGGCTTTTCTCGTGTTTAGATCTATGGAGAGCATGATAAAAATAAACTTAAAGTTGTAAGGGAAAATGGGATACTAACTAGGAAATAAATATTCAATCTTCTGATTCATTGTGAAGAAATAATAGTAAATGTGCCCAAAAAATACAAAAAAGTTTTTTTTTGTCTCACAAGAGCTATTTTCCTTGCTTTGAGGTAGAAAATAAATGTTATGCTAAACTTTAAAAACAAATGTGTATTTACACGTGGGCGGGGGCAATGAGTTGTTGGTTGTTCAACCGGTTCGCGTTCATAACTTAACTTATAGTACATTTGGCCAAGTGGGATAAAAGCGTGCCGCGAGCTATTAGCCAGCCGATCGTAAACGACATTACAAGAAAAAGAAAAGAAAATTTGTCACGAACAGAAACATTTTAATTACTAGACCTAATGGGCTTTCTTTTTTTCTTCACCAGATGAAGCTGTAACCTCACATTAGAACTCGTAATGTTTCTTAGAACACCCTAATCAGATGACTAGTGGTATAAATACAAGACCAATGAAGTTCTGAGATACTAAGAAAAACAAGGAACAATGTCGTTAAATAAACTGGTCAGAGCGAAGATTGCGACGAGTAAATCTACACCCAAACTTACCAAGCCAATAGTAGTTATGAGGAAACAGAACAGAACACGTTCATCAAAGTCCGAGTGCTAATCTTTGGGACACTAAGTATGAAGTTGAAAACTTTTGACATCGTTTTGACTGACCCTGAGGCCGTTTACTTCTCTGGTCAAATTTTGCAAGGTCATGTGATACTGGAGCTTGAGAAAGATACGAAGATAAAAGGTAAGAGTTGCAGAAAATGTACCATTTGTCTATTTTTTTTAGTCCTCTAAAAATACCTTGTTGATATTTTTTAAGTATAAACAATAATATAAACATGTGAGTGGAAAAATAGCATATTTTTTAGATGAATGTTTTTACCTTCATAAAATACTGGTGAAAGGAAAGAATAGAAAATTTTGTTAAAAATTAAGGGAGAGAGGGCACAGAAATAGTGAGGAAGAGAGAAACAGACGAAAAGACTGGCCAACAGGCAAACAGGCACTTAGACAGACAGAAAAAAATAACATGCAAAAGATAGCGGGAATGGAGGATTTCAGTTTCAACCTAGTGCTAAAAAATATTTAACTATAGATTGGTTTTGTGCCAATGAATTCGAAACCTTTCTTATACTAAGTACAAGTTATAACTCTGGCGCCTTCCCTTTTTTAACCACATTGTCCCATCCTAAGAAACAAACCAAAAAACGTTTTCGTTGGCCCCATAAGTGACCGGGCGTTTTTCTAAGCTAAAAGGTTCTAAAAGTACGAGAATGTCTCAGAGTCAAAATGGATTTTTTGTTAATGTGGTGGCTGATTTAAATGAACACGGTTCCCAGTGAGACTAGTTGAATGTGCCAAAAACTCCAGCCTCTATGGTAAACAAGCCCAGCAGCAGCGAGGTGTCAACAATTTTTTAGGATGAGAGCTCTAGTGGTCTATCTTTTTGGAGTTTTTTGTAAAATTTAGCACAGCCTTGACTTCACCGGTCCTCTCAAATTTTATTGAAAGATGTATGGAGATTTGTGACACTTACTCATGATGGTGTGAAGGGTCTACAGTGCTGATTGATTGAATTTTTTTGCAAGCCTAGTCCATCATTAATGATGATCTCAGGGCTAACGATCTCTTCAAATTCAGTGTACTTTGACACTATGAACTTGCCAACCTATCTCATATATTGAAATCAAGTTTTAAAAATCTTATACACTATTTACAAGTTTTTAAAACTTTTCTTTACCTTTACTTCAGATTTGCCTACAGAGCAGTTCAGAATCAATCATCCATTAAATTGCTTTCCCGTCAATAAAGTTACTTCTGTCTCTTGAAATACTGATAATATTTTTATTCATTGAAGAAAAGTCAATTTGAATACATTGGAATCTATAGATACTTTCCATTCCACGATGAGAAACTAGTGATACTGTAAAATTTCAGAAGACGAAGAAAAGAGGAAGATTAGACACAAAAATTAAACAAAAAGGATAAAGAGATTGATAAATAAAAAGAAGGAAGAAAAAGAAAATAAGAAAAAGAGAGAGCAGAATTTGAAAAAGAGGAGATGAAAGAAGAAAAGACAAAACTTAAGAGAAAAATAAGAAGATGGAGACAAAAAGAAATAAAGGAGGAGAAAAGAGAAAACATCAGCATTCACTGAACAAGAAGAAAAAGAAGAGGAGGAGGAAGAAGAAGAAGAAGAAGAAGAAGAAGAAGAAGAAGAAGAAGAAGAAGAAGAAGAAGGCAATGACTAAAGCAGCAGTTCAAAAGCTGTTTTTCCCTGGGTTTAAAAATGTTTTAACTTTATTGATCATAGTGTTGAAAAATCGACTTCAAAATTTTAGCACCACTTAGTTCTACTACTAAGCAAAATTTTGGATGGGTCAAAAATCATCCAAAGAAAGATCAGATCACCTCAATTCTTTATTACAACCTAAAGAGCTGATGTGATAATGGCATGATGTGAATAACTAAATATTGCCCCCCAAAATGGAGATATACGCTTATGTTATAGAGCTAAACTCCAAAATGTCCATGTTTTGTCCTTGAATGTGAGATAACGCAGGGCTTCAAAAGATATGATTTAAAGACAACGGCGTCTGAAAAATTACAAGGTCGTGTTTTTTTTTAAATTTCAAGTGAGTTCTAGGAGATCTCCTTTTCCACATCAAAAATTAATCTCAGTAAAAGTGAAGTCAACAGCTAGACCTAGATTCAAGTTCTAGCCATTAAAAAAGCTCGATGGTATGTTCAACAAAGCATTTTTTTAGCATTCTAGAAGGATGCGCAACAAATATCATTTGCAAACTGTTTTGGTGCACCTTTTCTTGGTGTTCCCGGGCGTTTGTTTATGATTTAACATTTGACAAAATAGAACGTAAAAGCTAACGTTTTGCAGAATAATAAAAATCTATGAACACAAAAATAAAACAGGGAAAGGGAACGGTAGGTCAACTTATACGCAAAACGAAAATGTAATTATAACTAGATCTTATTATTTTTACATCTAATCTACACAGAGATCTGAAACTACACGTAGATCTCGGTCGAGGCAGTTTTAATATTCAAAATTTTGACAGAATTTTGAACACAACATCCAGGAGGTTGTTTTTGTTGTTGTTGTTGTTGTTGTTGTTGTTGTTCTTTGTTTGTTTGTTTTTCTTTTTTTTTTTTTGGGGGGGGGGGGGGGGGGTATTTGCCTCTAAATTTAGTTTTGGTTACCTATAGTTATAGCTATCTGTCGCTCTCATCATAGTTCCTTTTCACCGTTAGTTGAAGGAGCAAGTTGGCTAGAACTCATTATTATGATTATAGTGTTTTGTGAAACCTGTGCTTTTGTAACCGATAGAGCTAAACATTTAAGCCTTCTTCTATTGTGCAATTTTTGTGTAGAGAAGTGGTATTACCATGCTGCCAGCCCCTAGAAGTTGCGTCGTGTTACGGGCAAAGAGTATTAATATAACAATTAGAACGATGGAAAGACAAGTTCGGTATGAAGACGAGGTAAAGAAGAGGCAAATTTAGTGGATGGAGCAAATGCACAGCAATGGATGAGTAGAGCCGCAGACCCAATCAGGGGTTCGAGGCAAGACTGCACGGACATACAAAGGCCGCGGAAATTTGCACCCTTAAAATGACAAGGTTTTATCCTTGCTTTTTGGTGATATCAATTAAGAACATTAATCAGCTTCCTTATATTTGTTTTTCTATGTTATGTTTAAAAAGTTAGGCGATCTGAACTTCCTGTAGGTGGTTTCGGACACTTTCAATTATTTTTTTTAGTAAAATAACTTGCAAGGTTAAACACAAAAGTCGGTTTTCTCAAAACTATGCCCAGTTGAGATAGAACCTTGGTCACTCTCAGGGTGCAAAGTATAGTGACAGTGAAAAAACACAACCAAGAGAGGTTGAAAGTAGGCTATTTAAAGAAAAATTAGCAGTGATAGACAGACGGAAGGGCAAATAGATAGTTAGATAAATAGATAAGGTTGGAAATTATTATGCTTCAGGCACATAGGTAGAGTACTCAACATGGTTGGAGCATAAATACCTTTTTTAAAAAGGCAAAAATAGGTAACAAAATGGTCTTGTATCAGTACTATATACGCGAGTATAAAGAATGACTCACATTTACAACATGGCAGGACGAGGAAAGACAGGGGACTCGAATATCAGGTTGAGGGCGGACCGTGAGTGAAGCCAATCCATTTATCATCTTAATTGGATTGTTTTACCTTTTATTTTTTAATTTGCATCAAGTTTTTTATTTCATTTGTTTGGGCGGTTCTGAGATTTTTGTTTGATAGACTGTTTTGCTAATTTCTTTTGTTTTTATTCTGTTTTCACCTCCTGTATATTTAGACAGGTGAGAATCTCTCTCTTCACACAAAAATCTCAGATGTTCTTTTTTTTTAACTTGTTTCCTTCATGCTTCACATTCTTTAAAAAATTCTCAAATAAACCCACTTTTTTGCGATTTTGTAACTTCAGAATTTCCACTCGTGATATTTTCAATATTTCGTTCCATTGTTTTGCAAATATAATTCTTACAGTGTTTTATATTGACTCTTTTCAATTGTTAATTCCAACGTAGTTCATCAAATCTCAGAGACGAACTGATTAAAAGAAAATGAAATTATTATTTTCAAAACGAGCCTTCTCTCTCTCTCTCTCTCTCTCTCTCTCTCTCTCTCTCTCTATCTATCTCTCTATCTATATCTCTCTCTCGCTTCCTCTCACTATCTGTCTATCTGTCTATCTTTTCTCCTCTGTCTTGCTCGCTTCCTCTCACTATCTGTCTATCTCTCTATCTTTTCTCCCCTCTCTCTCTCTCTCTCTTAGTTTTCTCTCTATTTCTCTTTTTTATCCATTTATCAATGGATGTATCTATTTATTCGCTTACTTTTTCTATATATTTTGTATGTAAATTCTTTTACCTAGCCATCATCTATTTATCGATTGTTTTCAGGTATCTCCATCATATAAGTCGTCCTTAATATATCTCAGCTGCTTTTAACAATTTGAGCACTTTTTAGATCATGCACTCTGTCAGAAAAATTATTTTTTCTATATAACCTATCTAACCATTTATCCGTCTCCCTTTAAAAGTTCGCATGCGTTTTTTGTCCTCAAACGTGAGACCCTGCGAGAGTCCATCTAACTTTCCATTACTTTATGGCATTTTCTTCTGTAAGTTTTTTTTCGCCTTGCCTTGTCTTTATTATGTTCCCTTTTCTTTCTATTCCTGGAACCGCGACGTTGCTTTTGTATAAAGCGTCTATCGTGCCATTCCAGTCTTTTCGAATAAAATGGCGAATTGCACGAATTGGCCATTCAGAGCTGCTGAAAGAACCGTCTATAATTCGCCAGCTACTTTTCTCTCCAGTCTTACAGGGAAAATCTCAACAATTCCATCCAATCTTCTTTTTGGCTGGTGCATAGCCTCCCGCTGTGTGGGGCGGTAGGAAACGGGTCTAGAAGATTAAATAAACGTTTCTACTTTGTGTAGGGAAGAAATTGTATTTTCATGCAATTGGTTTAAAATTGGTGTACTTTTCAAAAATTAGGTAGCAGTAATTTAAATTTTTTTAATCTTTAGGTTCCTTGCATATTTCGACATCACTATTATAACCATTTTAATCCTATTAAATTTATCATCCTTTTCATCAAATTTACTATTAACTGCCGCGTCAATATAATAATGAGACGAAAATTTCATCATAAGTAATGTTAACAATAAAAAAAAGTCTTGACCTACGGTTTTAATAGACACTCATAGATTTTTTCCTCGAATTCAATCAATATCTATCGAAACACAGTAACAAATCATTTTTATCGTAGTAAACTGTCCCTAGATTTTGCAAAAATTAATGATTAGAACTCCTAAATCAAGATTACATGTTTTCTTATACAGATAACAAAGTTGTTGCAAGGGGATGTTTTTTTTTATAAAAAATTGTTTTGATAGGACAACAAATGAGTTTTGTGTAGCATCTTAAAACATTCTTTTCTGAAGGCGTATCAATGCCTCAACCTGCTGCCAAAGTGTTACTTTTCTCTTTTACCGGTTTAGTTACCCCTCGTTGCTCACATTTCTGGTTCAATGCATGTTTTGGTGTATAAAAATTTGACGTGAGATATAAAGTTACAGATTTTCTTGTTTTAAAAAAACGAAACTTTAGTTTACTTATAACACACCATAGAATTGAACTTGTAAACGGTTTTCATGGCTGATATTATAGAAATACCTCAAGTTGTGAGCGAGTTTTGAAGAAAAAAGGAGACGCTAAAATTGAAAACCAGCTAAGCTTTTTTTGTCTTTACTGGTTTCAGGTTTTCTTTTTCTTTTGTCTTTTTTAAAAATTTTGTCTGTATAAAATAGATTCTCCTTTAGTTTGCCATGTGCTGGTTATAATGTTTACTTCCTTTTTTGTTTTATATAGGTGCTTGTTAATTGTAATAAAAATTTCCAACTCCTCCTCCCTGACTCCCCTCCCTCCCCCCACCCCCACCCCTGCTTCTAACCCTAGCCCAACTATAGTGCGTTTCCGTTTCCTGAAGTTTTTTTTTCTTCTCCTGGGTTTTCCATTTCATAACGTTGCAACAAATTTGTTTTCCTTGGTCCTCTTTTACCGTTAAATGTAAATAAGGAGCTAGCAACCACACCATTACTGATTTGTTGTGATGGAGTGACCGTAAACGTTTATTTATGGGGCATTAACCCTGACAAAACTAAACATATCGTTAAGTTTTGGGGATTTATGAGGACAATGCCTCTTGACTCTGCTCCGAGTAATTGGCTTGAAGTCATGGATCAGTTGTGGACTACTAATTTCTTCATTTGAACTAAGTCTGTCTCTGTAACAGGTTGACTTGGAGATTTATGTATGGTTTAAAGCTTCTCTTCGTTTTCATCTTCGGGTCATTCAGTTCATCGTTGCCCTTAAATTCTGGACATAAGGTCTGGCAAATCAAAACTGGCTACACATAAAATACATTAAAACGGCAGTTGTATTAAAGTCGTAAGGGGAGCGATTGCCTAGTAGTAGCATCGACATTGGCAATACTATAAACGGTAATGGGAGAGGAAGATGGTGTGTTTATTGCAGTAGTTGTAGTACTACTACTAGTAGTAGTAGTAGTAGTAGTAGTACTAGTAGTAGTAGTAGTAGTAGTAGTAGTAGTAGTAGCAGTAGTAGTTGTGGTGAAGATTGTTTCAATGCAAGGTGGCTTTAAAGACTGAGAAAAAAGTCTGTCTCTCACAGTATAAATAATGACGCAGGAAGGTTTAAGCTTACCTAAAACCAATGTAGCTTTGTTAGCTCTAGGTTTACATAAACCTTTAGAATCTGGGTTCTAGACAAGTTCCTGCTCTGTATATAATTTTACTGACATCTAAATGTCAAGACCTCAGCAATCGGTGTACTGCGAGACCTAATACCTAACCTTTTCCTGATGGTAAAAGATAGTGACGTAGAACACGAGAGCAGTAAGCTAAAAAAGATTGTCGACTTTACAAATACGGGAGCGCCTTTCGCTCGCTAAAACAAAAAAAAATGTACTTTTTGGTTGTAGTTTTGGCTCCCTGTTTGACCTACTATTACTACGAAAGAAATAAGGGGAAAAGATTTTTTGGATAGTTTTTTCATGTTCATTTATAAAGATACTTGTTCAAAATAAATTTGCTAAAAAATAAAACCAAATCTTCATGCGTAGTAATATAGAAACTTAAAATGTTAAAACACTTTGCAATGAAAGGCAGCTTCACCGGGTAGTGTGTTAGATAAAGTTCTAAAAACCGGTCTCACATGATGGACATCCCCTACGGAAGACAGAACCGTCATAGGTTCACAGACTTAAAAAGAAAATTCTATCTCTGTATATTACATACACCCTTTTTACATGGGCATATTCTATGTGGGAAAGCAAAAACGGATTACCGGTCCAAAGGCCGGCCCGAAATTTTGCGTACGGGATACGCGTCATGTAACCTTTTGCAAATGTTTCCGTCACGTTAAAACATGTTCGGGTGAGTGTGAAATTGAAATGATAATGAGAAAGATAATATAAAGAGTTAACGACGGATTATTCCGATGAGGATACCTTTTTTAATATATCAACTGTATTCATTCAATTGCATTTACCTTGGTTTATCTACTGCTGATTTACTATTTCCACATGAGTGAGGATTTTTTTTCTTCTAGGTTCGTTTCTAATATCATCATAGATCTTTCAGACCCAAAACCAAACACTGTTGATCATGTGAAAACATTAAATCAATACTGTTCTTGTAAAACGCTATAAAGTGTTGGGTATGCCTAAAACAAGTGACGTAAACTAGCTGCCTAAGGGAATAAATTTCAAAGTTAATTATTACACCAGCTTGCATCTTTTTGTCTTTTAGGTTAAAACGGAACGCTTACAGCCCAATTTAAGCAAAATGCTCTTTTGTAAATGAAGGGCTTAGCTCAACATCGAGTCTAAATCCATTTCAACCGTTATGTGTACAGTAACTCGATTTTTGGCTGTAATAGATATAAACTCGGTGTTGAACTAAGCCTTTCATTTACGAAACAGCATTTTATTCGACTCCTAACCATCTCATAAAGTAGTCGAAAATATTCATTTAAAATGGAAAAACTTTCTTGGCGGCGTTCGAGCATCATCAAATTTCTATGTTAATCAGGAACTTCTCATTATTTTCATGTAATTTCAGGTATACGTATGACAATCCGGGGGAAAGCCTTTGTACATTGGTCCGAGCAGGCGATGAGGGGGCCTGGAGAGAGTAGATTCAAAGGAATCCGCCACCACTCCGCTACAGAGGAATATTTCGACTTCTCCCAACAGCTGCTAAGCAAAGGTGAGATAACACAGTCAGTCCTGTCCTAAAAGATGAAGCTCGTCTTTTTAGGATTTATGTATTCGTACTTGAATCGATTCATCTGTAATTCAAGGAAATTATTTTTTTTCTCTAAGTCGTTGTTTATAGTGCTAAATCCACTATTTAAAATGCTGTGCGCTTCTAACATAGGTACCTTACTTAAAGTGTAAAGGCTTTTCAATGTTAATATTCTGAAAGCTGAGTAGGCCTACTCATTTAAAGGTGCAAGTGTCCAAAGACTTACCTTGGACCTTGCCAAACCAGTGCCCTAACAGCTCTAAACGAAAGCTGAGGGTCTATCTACCACTCTTGATTTGGTCAGGCAGAGAAGATCATTATTTTAAAAAATACAATGTATAGATTTTTATTTTTATAAAAAAATAATTATTTTTCCAAAAGGATTGTCTAAATATTCCTTTTTATCTTTTCGTATTATTCCATCGATTTATTTAATTGAACTGATTTTAGGGCCCTGTTGAAAATTGCGTTTGAGCTCAAAGCCGTCGTTAGCCTGAGCAACAAGTAAGCAAGCATTAATTTTAGGATTTTAATGACATAAAGAAAAAAAAATGTCGCACACCTTATTCCTTTTTTGTAACTTCACTGCTTTAGTCTAAGACTCAATTCTACCTCACGCGAGAAAAGATCTTTGAGCAAAAGCCACTAAAATTACCAACCGGTGGGTTGTTCGTAAAAAAAAAACTCGAAAAGAAAGATTTGTGGGTCTGAGTTCCATTAGTTTTTAAACCCTTAAGCACACTTTTGCCTCCCCTTTTTTCGTTCTCTCTTACTCTCTCTCTCTCTCCCTCTCTCTCTCTCTGTCTCTCAATCTCTCTCTTTCTCTCTCTCTCTACCTCTCTTTCTCTCTCTCTCAATCTCTCTCTTTCTCTCTCTCTCTACCTCTGTCTCTCTCTTTGTTCTTTCTCTTTATTCTTTTCTCTCTATTTTCCCTTCTTTTATCTCCCTCTCTTCTTGTACCCCCTCCCCCCCACACACACATAAATCTATTGTAACCACATGCTGTCGTTTTTTTATCTCTTCGCTCCCGTTATCAAACTTCTCGCTCTATCTCTCTCTCTCTTTTTTACCCATCACTTCCACTCTCTTAGCGTTTCTAGTGTCTTTGCTTCAATCGTGCCGACAGCTAGAACGGTAATTATAGACTGTAGAATCCTCTAGAAAGTAGTTTTAAAATAGCTGTATTTTCGACCGACGTGACCGGTCTGAGATGAACGTTCTCTTCCTGCAACAGATTTCAAGTCTCGTGAAGCTGTGAAAAGTAAACGTTAGATATAGATCAAGAGGGTGAACATTTCTTATTTCTATATCAAAATTGTACGTGTTCTGGTGTCCGAATCATAACGAACTATTTCTTCGTTTATCTACCGCTAAAATAGTTCGCGTATAAAGAGAAGACCATTTTTTATCTTTTCACATTTTCAAAAAAAAGAAGTTGAAGTTCATAAGCAAACTTGATCAGGCAATATACAAAACGTTTAAGTATTTCTTCTGCATATAGACCGAAAATCTCCGACTCTAAAAGAAAAACTATGACGACTTTCTTCAGACATGAAAAAAAAAGATGTTGCAGACTGTAGAATTAGATATGAAAATCGCCCACAGGCCTGTTTTGTTTTGACCTTTAATTCATGAAAAGCCTTCAAAATATTCATTTTTTAATACGTTTTCAAGATTAAACCTACCTTTTGTCCCCTCCCTTTACCTTTATTTATATTACTTCCAAAACCGAAAAACTAGTCTATCTATCTTTTGTACGACCGCAGTCGAAACATTTGCAATGACCATCTTTTTCTATCTTTCTCTGTCCACCATTTCACAAGCAGGGTATTCACGTGGTATTCCTGTGTCCTGTTCAAGTTGATCAATGTAAACTATGTACGTTGCTGTTCACCAACACTTCTTTTCCCATGTTTAGGTTACCATAGGATCAGTTCATGCATCATTTCTTTTTTGTTTCTCTGGCAGTGGCCGCTGAATCTGAGGCGCATTTCTTTACTGTGGTTGTGATGCTTGGCCATTTTCCGTAAAGGGCTTTAGCTTGCCCTGCGATGTTACTCCTTTGACTACTCTAAGCATCTTTGTGTAGGCGCCGCTTAGCTTTATGCTTGCTACCTCTGTATCCATGCTGCTGATCCATAAAGGAGAAGTTTTCTACGGATGCTCTGAAAACTTTATCATCAGTAATGCCGTTTAACCTTAAAATTCGAGGCTTCCATTCATTTTAAAGATTAAACCCAACATTTCCCTTGTAACTTATTTTTAATTTCTTGTACTTTTAGTACCAAGAGATGGTCACAAACGCAACGAGAAGCGAGTACTGGAGGCAGGTCAATACACGTATCCCTTCCAGTTCCGCATCCCCGCCACATCGCCGTCCTCATTTGAGGGCCAGTACGGGTTTATTCGTTACTGGGTCAAGGTCAGCATCGAAAGGCCCTGGAAAGAGGATAATTCGGTGAAGAAGTTCTTCAGCGTAATCTGTCCTGTGGACCTTAATAGAGAGCCAACGGCCAGCGTAAGTTAAATGTATGTGTAAAATATCAGGTTGTTCCTTGAGCTTTAAAAAATTCTTTAAGGATATTTCTCCTTGGGCAATGGTATGCATTTAGGCTTCGATTCAGCTTTAGTTTTATTCGAAAAGAATTATCTCGCCCACAGGAGAGTTCGCTTTTGAATTTTACACACAAAAGAGGTGAGTCCTAGAACAGCCCGTAATCCTGTTTTTTCTACACAGTGCAAGACAAGGAAAATAGGAGCACTGCACTATGCATACACAGTCATGTTTGCACTTCTTGTATACACGAGAAAGCGTCCGCTGCGTGCTCCGTCTAATCTTGCTTTCTTAACAAAGTTAGCCCGCGGTTAACGCAAGCATATTTAGACAAGTACGGTAAATAATTTTTCTTAATTATGAAATAAACATGTATAAGAAAATTTTCGTGGACTTTAAATGGGTGAAATAATACCCATAATACTTATACTTTCCCATCGTTCTTGCTTTTAGCCACCTGAGTTTTAAACAATCACTTTTACGTCTGCCCCTATCAAGAGTAAAGAATTATAAGGTCAACGCTTTGCTCTTTTTGCAACAAAAAATAATTTTTTAAAGAAATTTTTTGAAACATTGTCATCGTAAATCATAATTTCCTACCATATCTTTAAAATTAAACAGAGACGGTTCTTTTCAATTGGGTTTTCCTGTGCTACCTGAAAAACAATTATATTTGCTTTACGTCTATAAATACCACGATTTCTCTAACCTTTATGAAACTTTTGAAATATTTGTTACCTGAAAGAACATCACATAGTTTACGATAACCAGCCACGACTATACGCCAACTTCTTTTTTTTTGTTTTTGTTATTTTTGTCAGGTCGTTAGACCAAACACCGCGCTGGTGCTAATTTTCTACTCATCGGGGTTTATTTTTCTAGTGATGCTACATTCAAACTTTGAAATGCCAAAATTGTTTTTACAAGCCAGGTTTAAGACTGCGATGTTTAGGCAATGTATGAAGTAAATATAATCTACCTAACGGCAGGGTGCAGATCGTTGTCTAGGTGTCTGGAACCGGGTATTGATGAAAAAAAACCCTCAGTTCAACCCCCTTGAAAAGCATCATTGCATTTCCTTACCACTTGTTCATGGGGGTTTCTGATAGGAAAGAAAGCGGCCTAGTGTTAGCAATTTACAAACATGTTTTAGAAGAAAAAAAGGTAAAGAAATAAAGTAATTTTGTTGTTTTTGTTGTTGTTTTTGTTTTCTTTACTGTTGTATAGTCAGATCGCTTAACTCCATTTCTAACGGTTTTGATACAGTGTACTTGCTCAGCAGAAGCACCTGTACCTGTACCTATCCCTTAGATTTTGGGATGCGTCGAGGCGCAGTAGAGGATCTCCCAACCACAACTTTCCATTCCTGTCTATATTCAGCTATCCGTAATGTGTTTCTCAGCTAAGTCCTGTCCATTCTCTGATGTTGTCTTCCCAGCGTTTCTTCTGCCTCCCTCTCCGTCGGCCTCCATTTACGGTACCCTGCATTATTGTCTTGGCAAGGCCAGATGAGCGAGTAGTGTACCTATACCATTTCAGTTTCCGTTGCCGAACGATGGTCAGAAAGTCAACATGTGGTTCAATGGCATTTTCAATTCTCCGCCTCATTTGTGGTTTGCTCTTTACATGAGATACTAAGTAGTCTTCTGTAACGTTAGCACCTCATTTTCATGGCTCTGATTCTTCTTTCAGTATCAGCGTTCAGTGTCAACGACTTACAGGCATAGAGAAAAATTGACATGATCAGGGAACGTAGCAGTCTGATCTTAGAGCTGATAGCAATGTTCTTATTCTTCCAGATGGGTTGAGTTTGGTCAGAGCGGCAGTAGTCTGGGCTATTCTTATTCTTTATGGCCTAATCCAAATACACTCTAGAAGATTGCAAAAATGTTGTTTGGTCTTTTGGCTTTTGTTGTTTTTTTATGTTTTCAAGGGTGGTTTCCTACAATAAGACTTTCAGTACGTAAAACTACCATGAGTCGTCACTATGGCTGTCGCAATTTTATTTTTATTGTAAACATATTTTCTCCCAGTTTTGACCAGGGATACGTACAATTCATTGTTTACATTACTTATACAAAGACAAAGATTAAAGTACAGCTTCAACAATAGTCTCTCTCTACTTCCCTGTTCTTATACTGTTTGGCGGCCATGTTGAATTGATTTTTTTTTCATTTTGCTAATGAAAAAAGTTATTCCCTCGATAGTCAATACATAGGTTTAGTTTATAATGTAAGTCTTACTTATCATTTTTGTATTTCATCATTGATTTGTTTTTGCTTCACAGATATGACCGCTATCAGTTTACATTCTATGTGCGGTTCTTATTTCTGGACTCCCTGATTAAACTTTGTCGATAGATATTGTTGGTACTTTTGATGATTAAGAAACGTGAATTCTGTTTATTTGATGATTAAGAAACGTGAGTTCTGTTCATATACCACGAAGGATTATATTTATCAATGTTATCTACAAAGGGAACGTCAGTCATCTTTGTTACGTAAATCTTCAACACCATATTTTTTAAATGACTTCTATCAATTACTTTTTTGTAATTATAGATAGGGCAGCCACACACCTTATAAATATAACCGATCTTTTTATGGTATCCTGGACTTCATTATTTCAAAATATCTTGAAAAAGCTTTCTGTCAAATTTGGATGTTTGTTGGCATGATGATGATGATGATGATGATGATGATGATGATGATGATGATGATGATGATGATGATGATGATGATGATTATGAAGATCGTTGCAAGGACGTAGGAATTGATATTATGAGGGCGCCAGGAAACTCCTGTAAAAATCGTTATAAATCCTCACACTTTTTGTTAAACCATCGGCTTTGACAAATGAAGCATTTTAGATATAGGTGTGCCATTTAATATAAGCCCTCCTTAATAAAAGTTCCTTCTAGCTTGGCCATGCAGTCGTTTCTTTGATTGATAGAGACTCTATCTGTATCAAACTTCTGGTCTTCTTTTGGGTTTTTGAGGAGATCCAGGAGAATATAGACGGAGCGAGATCAGGACTTTAGGGTTATGGGGTTATGTTTCCCAATCATAACTTCATGAGACTCAGGTCAAAACCGCTGAGTGTAACCAGGCAAAATACATATCCTGAGTCAAGATTTGGCATTTTGCGCCGCACAGCTCCATAAGTTTATCAAACGCTACACATTGAGACATGAGGTCAACAAGAAAAACACCTAGTGAATTTCAAAGCGCGACTAACTTCCTCGACGTTTGTTGGACTTTTTCATGCACGTCCAGAACAGTTGCTTCCTAGTTTAAGGATCACGTTTTATCCTCTGGGCAAGTGCGGTCTGCTTTAAACAAGCTAGAGCATTGATATGCTTGCTTTTTGCACAGAGCATTCTAAACATAATTATGTGGCACATATAAGCCTACTTCACGAATTAAATTTTAGTTGCATTTTCTCCATTTTCTTCGGCTTATCAAATGTCTCTTCGGACCTCTATCTTTGAGTTTGACTCATTATCAATAGAGCATTCATCTTGTTTTTTTTTCCTTGTTTTGTTTAAACCAACACAGAGCATTCAGTAGCACCACTGAGACTAAGTGCACATAAATTTTACGTTTGATTTCAATAAGCTTTCGCATCACCATTTACATGTTTCAAAACGTTGATTGCTTGGTACTGTAGATAACAATTTTTGACATTATTGGTTTCCGAACCACCGTCGTAGCGGATGTAAGTGGGTTACATGTATAATCATTTCATTCGGTTTCACTCAGACTTCAAATGTGAACGATAAATAAACACAACTACAAAAGAACCAAAACCCAAACTATTAATTGACGAGTGATCCATATAATACTAATTTGTGTTTTACCCATTTCCTTTTTTATCCTTGTAACTATACCTTTTTCCTCTAAAGCTAGTCTGATTCTTGGTCACTTGATGCATTGGTTTATACTTGTAATATTTATCTGGAAAGTGTAGTGATCTCCTTGTGTGAGGCTATTTCAGTATTAACCATTTTTGTGCGTAAAATTTGGAAGGTGAGCTCACCAGTGAACTCTTCTGTTGTCGAGTTAGTTTTTTTAATAACTTCAGTGCTCAACCAAAGCCTAAAAACTCACCATTGTTCAAGGAGAACCACTCTAAAAGAATTTTTAAAAGTTCATGGAACAGTCCCATAGACTCCTGCCTTGTTGTGCGAGTTAAATTCTAACCATGGTCACGTGTTGACCTTATCTGTGTTATATCTCGTCTCTCGCTAGATGTAAATACGTTGATCGCTTTTCTTTCTTTCTTTTTAATTCTTTTCTGGCTTCATTGTTCATGCAGGAGCCCACATCAAACGAAAAGGAGAAACGACTCTGCTGCCTGTGCTGCGTGTCCGGTCCCATCACAGCCTCCGTCAGGCTTGCCCAGAAAGGTTACGTACCAGGTGAACCCGTTTACGTCTATGGGGACGTTTCAAACCTCTCGAGACGCCAGATAGGCAGCACGTCGGTGGAGTTACTCATGGTAATAGTGCAGTGGAATCCACTTAAAGTCAACACCTTCAAGGGAAAATCTTGCTTAAAGTTAAAGTCGACGCTATTTTGCAGTCCAATTTCGTATTTCTTTATATCTTTGAAGTGGATAAAGTCAATTCTTGCTAAAAGTCAACACATTTTTTTCAGTCCCGAGGTGTTGACTTTATCAGGATTCCACTATTGTTTTATGTTTATGAATATATACAGTGTAGATACGATACGTTGGCTTCTTATTTATTTATTTGTTTGATTTGTTGGTAGGTTGGTTGATCAACTAACAAGTGGTAGGTATGCCGATCCGTTGGTTTGTTTACTTGGTTTATGGTTGGACGGATTTATTCGTTGATTGGTTGGTTGATTGATTTATTAGTTAATCAATTGGTTGTTTCAATGGATATTGGCTGTTTAGTTAATTAGATTAAATGGTAGTATTTTATTTCGAAGGTTAGGGGCTTCGTGTTTAGTAGATTGGTTGACTGGTCCGGATATTAATTGGTTGGCTGGTCCTGATATTAATTGTTTGGTTGGTCAGTATATTAATTGTTGGCTGGTCCGGATATTAAATGTTGGGTGGTCCGTATATTAATTGATTGGCTGGTCAGTATATTAATTGGTATAGCTCGGACGACAATGGTTTAGGGCCAAGTCAAGTAAAAATAACTGTGGGTTCAATGTTGACAGATTATCCAATGTATGTTGAATGGGTTACTTGATGAAGTGGACTTCTTTCTTCTAACATCGGGTTTGCATCTTCTAACAGCCTTCTCTTATCATAAGTATTGCTCTATTTTGCTACATTTTTTTGTCTCTTTGTGCAAACGACCTCCAGACTACAACTTTTCACACGCCAACGAAGACACGCACAGTAACACAAACGGTGGCGCGGATGCATCATGGCAGTCTACGATCTGGAGGAAGTGCGTCATGGGATGGTGATCGCCTGGTTCTTCCGCCGCTTCCGCCATCTTACATGATCGGATGCAGCATAATGACGATCAAGTATACTTTAGAGGTAGGATAGAGTGAAGTATACTGATTATGCGAAGCATTTATTCATATTATACGACGATTTTATTTGTTGTATCTTAAAAGTATGCAAGGTTCACAACAAAAAGAGGCGTAGTTTTCTTTAGAAAACAAGATACGAGTACATTTAAAAAGAATAATGATACTGATATGCTATTATCTAAAAGATGCGAAAAGCACACATAAAACGAGGGCTTAGTGGCAAATTTTTCACGCTGCCACTGTTTGTTGAACTTAAAGCTCAAACTTAATAAGATGGAGAGAGATTTTTTTACCAACTTCAATGTTTGAATAGATGAATTTTGTATAAGTCGGCAAATATAGATTATAACGACATGCTTATATCTTTTTGTTTTAGAAGGCGATAACCGTTACGTGCAAATTAATGTAAACACACTTTTGCGCGAATACTTTTGTAGATAAATATTTGAAAAAAGGCCGTGAATCTGCTGTTGTTTGACGATGGACAAGGCATTAAAAAAACCAAATAGAAATAGCATTATTACCGTGATAATGATTTTGTTTCATATATGCGTTATGCAGTTCATGATGCTTTGTTTTTAGTATTATATGAGTACAAAAAGAAGTAAAGAAATGCTCACACTTAAAATTTGTCGGTTGTTCAGCAGAACAAGATAAAGTTGACTACTACCGCGACTAATAGGCTAAGCCTTTCATTTATATTTTACTGTCGGTTTTTTTTTTAGATTCGTGGATACTTTTCAGATAACATTTACCACAATACACAATAGGATACAGTTACAAAGAGGCATAGATTATTAGTAAACTTTTTCAAATCAATTAAATTTTCTTCTTTGTCACACACTCCAGAATTATGAACTTTCGTCATAGATGTATTTCAAATTAACAATTTATCGTAGTTAAGACCGAAAGAAACTTAAAGGGCATGGAAAGACTGTGTGTTTTTTTTTTTACTTTTTCGAACACATACACAAGTGCGCACTCATATATCGCTTATAATCTTTTCATTTTTATTAATTTAATATGACAAGGCAACTCTTTACTTTGCGCATTTCAGATCGAATCGGTATTTCTTTAAAAATTAGGCACCGATTACTCGTAATTTTCAACACAGATGCTCTAATTAGTTTATAGATAGGACACGAGGTGAAATTGATTTTGCATTTTGACTATACTCCTTCTCGGGCCGGCAGCAATGGATCGCCGATGTGAAATTCGAAGGGTATATAAACAAGAATGAGAGGACAATGTCAATTATGTACCAATGATAGTTTTTGCACTTCAGTCCGTTCTAATGTATAAACGTAGTTGCGTGTTTCTTTTTCTGTTTTTCATAATAATGGGTTCAAATTATGCATACATGCAATTGGAAAAAAAATCATCTTCTGTATGTGATATAAATTTTTACGATCTCCATGTAATATCTAGCTATTTCTTTTATCATTCATATAGCAATGCGTGTTTAAATTCGTCCGAAAAAGGTGAACACAATAAATTTTGACTGTAAATTTATAACATGCAAAATTCGTTCTTCGCATGGGGTGCGGTAGGTATAATGATGCCATCTAACTGTCAAATATTGTTTTAGTGAGAGCACATTGATTGAAACGCATAATACAGGTAAATAAGACAAATCGCTAAAAACTGCTTAAATTAGGTTATAATAGAATGTGTCGCCTAGACAAACTAATCGAAACTTTGATCAACAAATACTAAATGGAACAAACGAGTAAATGAACAATGAGAAACTATCATACAAAATAGTACTCCCATTGTGAAAATGTTGCCCCCCCCCAAAAAAAAAACAAAAAAAAAACGCCCCATTAACAGCTACACTCATATCCCGAAGAAAACACTACAAATCAGAACTTATAGAGCTCAATGCAAAGGAAGAATTGTAAACGGCTTGGGGTGAAGAAATTCCTACCACGTAGTACCAACTTTGATGACCTAACACCTACGCTTCTAGAGGAAATACTGGGTTGCTTCAAACAGACTCCCTATTCAAAATACGGCAGGGCTGCATATCATATGCATAAACGACGACTGAAGGATTCCACAATGTGCCGACAGTGCAAAGAGGAACTTAACGTATCCAAAATCTTCTATTTTTTATAAATAGCCCATTTTCTTCAAATACGTTTTAGTTGTTATTGTTTGCGGTTTTCTTGTTGTCGATTTGATTTGTTTCGCTTCCCTATTCACACAAGCATCTCTATTTTGCCGTTCAGCTTTGCTAAAGTTATTTGTATAATAATCATTAATATAGAGTTCTTTTAATTGAATTTTTTTAGCTGGTCTTTGATGCGGCGCGTTCGAACGGTATAACTAGACTTTGTATTTAAAAGAACTTCAAAGTCTTTTTCATTACCTGTTTTATCATTCAAGCTTTTCTATTTAAAAAAAAGAGTCAGGAAACGTTGTGAAAAAAAAAACCGGGTCTCAATTTGTTACATTTCTAAGCTTATATGTTTGTTGAGTATGAGTTAATAATTTGTTATGCTTAAAATGGTAATGAATATTTTTAAAAATCACTTCGGCTTATAACGCAATCGAGTCTCTCTTAAAATTTTTTACCCAATCATCCTCCGGATCTCAGTAACTCGAAACTTCTTGACCCGACAATGAATTTTTTTTTGCTACTACTCACCCTCAGAAAGTTTCCACTGTAGTTATATTTAGTCAGCTGGAACTGAAAATGGTTCTTTTGTTTAACCATAGCGCGCGGGGGAGGGGGGGGGGAGTTTTTCGTCATTTTTTCCCTGTGCTTTCTATTTTTCATGTGACCTGGTTTGATTAGATCATTAGATAACTTCTTTTGTTAATTAATGCTGCACGACACGAAACATTGGTTAAAAAAAACAAAACAATAAAATTTACTTCTTACATCATGTGTGTGGTTAGACATCCTGGAGTATTTTTACGTTTTAAAAAGGAAGGCTTGCTGTGAGTAAAATTGTTAGAACATCACTAAATCCTCTGCTCCAGAGAGTCGCGAGGTAGCACTTCCCCATTCCCAGCCCATAAGGGACTATCCAGCGTCACCGCGGGGCCAAAAATTTGAAGCTTAGTCACGAGCTTTGGTGACTTTGTTAATAGTTAATTCGTTATATTCTTTTCTATTCTAGTGTATTGTTTAAATAAGGTACCAAGGGAGGCGATTCAACAAGAGGAGGGGGTCTCAAACTGAGAGAGAGAGAGAGGTGTAAAGAGGGACCGAGAGAAAGGATGAGAGAAAGGGTGAGAGAGAGGGAAAGAAGAACGAGAGCGAGAAAGAGAGAGGGAAAGATAGAACGAGAGCGAGAAAGAGAGAGGGAGGAAGAGAGAGAAGGGGTGAGGGTTTGAGCTAGACTTGAGGGGGAGATTGTTTAAATTTAAATCCTGTAAGTATCTTTGGGATTTCTGATATTTTAAGACAATAGTTTTTCGATGATTTTCCTTTTACTCGGGGTAAAGAGCCTTGCTGTGATGTTTAGGAAGTTTAAGAGGCAGCACCTCTTTTTGCACAGTTTTATTTTGTTTCTAAGATCGCTGAGATAAAAAAGAACCAATACACATTTGGGCTGAGATCTAAGATCCTACCTTTTTCTACTACTCACCATCAGAAAGTTTCCACTGTGATAATATTTGGTCAGCTGGAACTGGAATTGGTGGTTCGTTTGTCCAACCATAGTGGGGGAGAAAAGTTTTTTGCCATCTTGTAAAATATACACTTGGAAATCATTATCTTAACTTTTCCTTGCTCCTTTCTCTTAAAACTTTGATGAGAATTTCAGACCCAGAAAAGAAAGTTTACTGCCTAGGTAGGGTATTGATAGGGTTTGTATGTCTGGGCATGTTTTGTCTGTTAACTTCGCTCGGTTTAAAATTTTTGTTGGTTTAGGGTTTCAGAGGAAAAGCAATCATATCTCAGGATAACATGAAAAGGTACCAAAAAAAAAAAACATTCAGCAAATCGATAGACAGTTGGCATAGGTTTTTAATTTTAAGTCCTTTGTATTTCACGGTGGTACGTCACGAATAGAATAGTGGAGGCAGCCAGTGCGCAATTATCAATGATTAAAGGTCAAAAGGTAGAAAACTAACAGTAGGTTGGAGTAAGCTGATATTAAAAAAACGGTAGAAAAATACATGCCTTCGGTCGGTATGATTCTTATCATTATCATTTCTGTACAGTTTCCTACCTTCAAACCGTTTATCTTTACTTCACTAGTAGGCTCGACTTGTATTTTAGCAATTTACAAAAAGTCTAGCATCTAGATCTCCCAAGCTGCTATAGGCTTATATTACAGCAAGAGTTCTGACTTAAATCCACGTCACAACTTGAGAAATTCCTGTCACAATGTCTTTCGCCTTCTATCTTGCAGATTGCACATCTAATTGTGTGGCAAGATGAGAAAATATTATGCAACTTAAATAAAACGCTTAACCACGTTTGATACACAATTCCGCACCCATAGGTACATAGGTCAGAACCATAACTGTATATAAACAAATACTTAATGTTTTGGTCCATTAAGGTTCGTTAAGAGGTTTATACGGTGCATGGTTTTATTTTAACAGAAAATGCGTTGAGATTTTCCTGTCGCCTAAATTCTCGCGGAAATTTGGGAGACTAAAGGTAATACAACGATGGGACGCAAGCATGCCAAATTACCATGATATCTCTCACCCAATCCAAATGAATCGCATATCGCAATTTTTACATCATATTTTTCACCAGTTTTTTAGGCCAGAGGCCAAATCATCAATGTACAAAATTCAATCATAAAGTACAATCTATCAAGTTCAATCACCAATAAGACATACAAAAGAACCGCTAAAATTATACAAAGTATGAAAATAATATACAATAATGCTGCCGCCCCCCCACCCCCTTCCTCTCATATACACACTTTTCCATCCCCTGTCTTCCATCAGCAACCTGCATCCATCCACTTCTTGCACTTCTTATCCCAAAACCTTCCTTCTCTGCTCTTCGTCCCCTACATTCCTAGCTAGCATGTTGGGAGTGCGAATTTTGCAAAACCCGATTGATTCATTAAAAAAGCTTGTCGCCCCCTTGCCACCACCACCACAACCACCACAACCAAAACCAAAACTAAATAGTCTCATGTAAAAAAATCTTCAAGACCCAATTATATCATCTGTTTAATCATGTTTATTTAAGACAATAACTGTATATAATCTCATTACTCCTCTTACTTAGTTAAGAGTGTTCCCCACCGGGCCTGCCTTTGAGCTGTCTATACCCTTGGAGATTCTGGTGGGGACAGTTCCAATTCATGCCACTCTGGACCGGTACTTGAACCTTCAACAACACCAGACCACGCACCATCATCATCATCATCATCAACATCATCAGCATCAGAACCACTACAACAACTCTCCCCCGCCACACGGCCCTCAAATCCACGGCAGTGGCGGGGCCGGCAATGCTGCTGAGACGAATGGCTTCAGGCGCGCAAATTATGGTGAGTAACTGTTCTTTTGGAAAGGGACTGTTCCTTTCAAAACCAGGACGTTAGGAAAAGAGCGATTGTTAACTCGCAGTTTCGCATTTAATTGGGTCATAAGAATATCGCGACGGTAGATACTCGCTGATTAAGATCAGCCTCAATCTCGTTGACTAGTCTTTTATCCTAATGTACCTGTTGAGCTGTTATATCTTATCTATCTCCACCAATAGAGCTGTTTCACGAACTTTACAAAGATCGTTTAGAGTAGTTCCCCTAGGGCAATGATAAGACATTAGGTTTAAATTCGGAACCAGAGATTTCTTTTAAAAAAAGAAACTACCCACACCCACAGACCCACAGATGGGTCCACATTTTGATATTTACAGTATACACAAGACCTCTAGGCGATCAAACCTCGATATCACTATGACTTGTGTGAAAGGGTTCGGTCGGCAAGTTTCTTGCCTTTCTTTGCAAATGTCAAAGGGTTTTGGGTTGTGATAAACTGGCCGACAGTTAGAAATGTGGATTGGTGTATGGACGAGACGGCCGGGGTGAAGACTAAAGCCCCATTTCACATATCGCCTATGCTGTATGGGAGAATGCAGACTGGAGACTTTGAAAAGATCACCTACACCCTTTCACCTGGAAACACATCATATGAAAGCAAAAACTGGTCGACAGTCAAGATCCGGTCCGGGATCTTTCATGCGGAATATACGTCATGCGAAGTATTATATGTGGGTTTATTTCAGAGTCCCTATTTTTAACACTGGATCTTGAGTGGCCGGTCCATTCGTTGAAATTGCGTTTATATTCTACTTTCTCCTCAAATTTCTAGAAAAACAAATAACTTTAATATGTTCGATCTTACAACACTCAAACGCCTGTCTGAATATTTATTTTAGAGGGGCAACAGGGCCTTCTTAGTTTGGTGGTCTTGTTTATAGGTGCTCCGTTGATATTTTTTTTTAACCCTAGAAGCGCCATGCTCGGTCATCAATAAACGGGAAGTTTTTGTGTTTTTTTTAGAATTAGGACTTAGACAAATTATCACGTAAAAAAAATTTAATACCAGTATTCTAATCTTAAGTTTGTAGTAAACGGTATCGGGAAAGACAAGATATGACCCTCAAACTACAGTACTTTTACAT
>BMAT01005382.1:50801-61514 GCA_019649035.1 Elysia marginata | reverse complement strand
TTGTACAGGCGTACTTGGGAAATTTGATTTGGCGTTGTAGAGATTTATTTTATGTTAATTATGTTGTCAAGTGATTATGATTTAGTCTCTTTATTGTCATTCTTGTTCATTTCCTTACAACCTCAACTATGAAATTTGTTTCATTCATTTAAAACGCTTATTTCGCCATTCACTTCCCCCGAACCGCTGTGACCGTTCATTCAAAGGACATAGAATGTAAATATTGGTCTAAAAGTGCACGTTTTTTATAGACTCAAAATCTCCCGTCTCAAACATGATATAGGCCTACTTCAACTTATTCGTTTACACTTCAACCCTGACCTAATGCCTGTGTTTTGACAACCTATTTACATCTCCTGCTATAAAGGACAAAGGCTACGATGCAACAGGAACTTTGCGCGCCAATCGCATGAACCAGTGTCCGTTGGAAGGGGTGAATAGCATGAAGAAGATGAAGAGATGATCAATGGATCGCCGTATAAACCCCAACGAAAACATCACTTTGTTGCATTGGAATGACAACAGTGTTGTGACACTTGGCTCCACAAAACTTGTCATCTCTCCCCTGAAAAATGTGCAGAGATTTTCTCAGTCAGAGAAGAGGCACATCCAAGTCCCTTGCCCAAATGCTGTTATTCAATACAACAAGCATATGAGTGGAACAGATAGGATAGACCAAAACATAGCCAACTACCGTTCAAACATCCGTATTAAGAAATAATGGTGGCCATTGTTTGTGTTCTGTCTTAACACATCCACACACAACGCTTGGTGTCTCTACAGAAATTCAGCTGCAGCCAAACAGAGAAGTCTCGACTACCTTGGTTTCCTGAGACGCATTGCTCTCTCATATGTACACAATGACAGGGGGCGGGTGATCACCAACCGACCAGGTGCAATGAAGGTGTCAGTCTCTCATGAAGTTGCAAGCGACGAGGGTAGACACTACTTGATCAGCTATCCCACACAGAGGAGATGCAGGCACAGCAACGGCAACACCAAGAAAGCATGCTCCAAGTGCCCCTCAACACCTCTGCATGAAAAGTGCTTCAGCCTCTACCATGAGACCCATCAAAACTTATGTTGTCCCAGAGATCAGGGGCCTATTTTGTGCAGCTTTACACCTGTCCGCACTTTTTAAATCATTCTTTTCATTCATCATTTTCTGTTTGTTTCTTTTATGCTGCCGTTGGGCTTGACTTGCCATGAAGCTTGTATATCACAGAAATCCAAGAATAGGCTAGAAAAGGCGATGCTTCTTCCCGATTGGCTCCTATCTTGTGAGGATAAGAGAGAGGGCGATGGCGCGGAAGTGTTGGCAAGCCTAGCCTTGAGGCCCACACTCGCTGCGCAGCCGGTACAAGGCTTATAGTAGGTTTTTCGCTAGAGATAGAGGGCTGCCTGTGCGTGTATAAAAGTTATTTTGAAAAAAAAAAACGCTTGGGACTAAGGTTTGTGTGTGTGGAGGGGGGGGGGATGATAATAATAATAATAGTAATTATGGACTTTTCCCCCCAAGTTGTTTTTTGAGCACGGGAGCATACCTAGATGCATATAAAATGGTGAGATATTGATGAATTTTGTATGTTTTTATTCTCAACACTTACTTTTCGATCCAGATATAGTCTCTATTTGTGGTGAGAGTCAGACAGAGAGAGAGCGCTTTCTTCACAATATCTCTATAAATTTGTTTAATGATAAAATGTTTTTTCACAATTGATCAGCAAAAAACCCATTACGAGAAATCAGTATATTTTAAAAATTATGATGGGGGTGTGCGTGAATGATTGCAGGAAATTTTGATTTACAACCAACTGATATTTCAGGGCCAAATACTAACTTAGGCATACGCTTTGTGTTTCCTCAGGACAATGCCAAGAAAATACGTCCGTACGACAACAAGAGGCTCCTTTACAAAGGACACAATGCAATCTGCTGTGATGGCAGTACTTGGGGGAATGTCGTTCTAGCAAAGCTGCGGCAGAATTTGATGTAAATTACAAAACCCTGCAAAGATAGGTCAAGCTCCAAAAAGCTGAAGGCAGTATTGACAGTGGCAGCTTCGGCTATGGCTCAGTGAAGAGACGTGTCTTCACAGATGACCAGGAGAAGATGATTCTAGACTACGTTCTGGAGGCCTCCTCCATATATTATGGCTTGACACTGGAAGACATGCGCACAATAGCATTTGAAGTTGCGGAGAAAAACAGCATTCCAGAAAACCCGATTAGGCTGAATTTATTGTAAAAAAGAGAACAATTTCCTTGTTTGATCTTCATTTTGGTTCTGTTGGTTCTCTCAAACAAGATATTTAGGTTTCTCTGACATTCAGTATAAAAAAAAGTTCTTCTGATCACAATAGCTTCAGTCTAATTGGGACAGCAAGTATTGAGACTTTTTCCCTCGGAGGGTGGGACTTTTCAACCTGGCCTGGGGGAAAAAGTCCCATTTGAAATTGAAGGTTGTTTTAGCCTACAGAGTGTACAAAATGGAGAATATAGGGAAATGGCTCTGCATGCAAGTGGTGTAGGTCTATGGGTTATACGTGGCACAATATCACGGTGCTGGGGTCAATATTTTACTACCAAAATGGCTGAATATAAAATTTGGGACTTTTCACCCTGGCCTCCCCTACAGCTCATACTCTATATATAAAGTTGACGCGGCCACCTTTGCATGGCGCCCAACCTGCTGGGCAATTTTTAAAACGAAATTTCACTCAAAATCCGTTTTATTCATAAAATACAACACAGTATCTTACATTGTGCTCTATAAACTCAATTATATGTGAAAATGAAAAACAAATTAAGAGGTCATGCACAAACGGGTTAATGTGTGATTTCAAAAAAATTTTCAGGTCGAGAATCGGTTCTTCATCACACCAGTTCCGAGCAACTTAGACGTTTTTTTCCATGGAACGTTTGATATTTTATTGAAAGGAAAGACTCCCTTGGACCGCGCATTAAAATCACCAACTGGCATAGACAGAGAACAATGCATACCAACAGGTTTTGTGGAATTGGTGACTAAAAGAGCATCATCAACTGGTCCTGTTCAATCAAGGTTTTCGGCGCCACTAGAAACAGGTCTTAGTGAATCCATGCCTCCGAGAACCTCATCAACTGGACCTATGCAATCAATGCATTCAACAACCTCTCCTAATGCGCCTATTCAATTGATGTCTGCACAACCCCCACCAGTTGCGCCTTTCCAATTGATGACTTCAACACCTTCACCGATAGGGCATAATCAGTCTACACCTTCAACGCCCTCATCTAATAGACCTACTAGTTCTATACCTTCAACGGCCTCGCCAACTCGGGTAATTAATCTGTGCCTTCGTCAGCCTCACCAAATGAGCCTATCGATTCAATACCTTCAACATTAGCATCAAATGAAAATCTCACAGAAGAAACAGATTCTATTCATGAGGCCACAAATGTTTCGACAGACTCACCTTCTGATCCAGCCTTTGAACAGACCGAAATTCAGTTAGTTTTCAACCAAAAGCAAAGCAAGGACAAGCGAGCAAGAGGTGAGGCGTATGTTGGAAGGCATTACATAACAGGTACAGGAAAATACCAATTGATTGAAAAGCCTACCAAAAGCGTGAAAGGAAGATGCAATTGCCTCGGCGGAGGGAGAAAATGTAAAGAATTCAGTAAGGCACAGAGGCAAAACATATGCACAATTACTTTTGGAAAAGTTTAGCGACCTGGAATGAAAGAAAAATATATGTCAACCCTTTGGTCGATGTTCGTTTAACCAAGAAAGAAAAAAAACACAGGTAGTTTTTTAAATATCATCTGAAACTCAATGGAATAAGGAAAGCTGTTTGTGCCAAAATGTTCTTAAGTATATTGAAACTTTCAGATTGGACAGTCAGAAATGGGTGCTCTGGTAACGTGATGATACCAGGAAGGAGACGTTCAAGCCATTATGATTGCAATTTAGTACAAAAAAAACCTCATTGCTTGGAGAACTTCTTGGACAACTTAACACTATGCCGTCACATTACTGTCGCAAAGATACTGATAAAAATTATGTAGAACGTTGTTTTAGATTGTATGAGAATCTACACTGCCAGTACACTGTACAATGTAGGGAGGACAACATGACGGCTTTGGATATGAAGACATTTAAAGCGCTGTTCAAAGGCCATCCCAAGAAATTGGCATTATTCAACCCACGCAAGGACCAATGCGACACCTGTGTTCAGCATGAAAGGGGAAATCTTGATGAGGCAACATGGAACGACCACAGAATCAAATACCAATGTGCTCAAGAAGAAAAGGCAAGAAACAAATCTGAAAGAAACCCCAACACTCTGCTAATATCAATGGACTTACAGGCCGTTTTGCTGTCGGCATCCATGCAAGCATCCGCCCTCTATTACAGAACTAAACTCACAGTTAACAACTTTACCATTTTTTATCTAGGGATTGCTGGTGTGGATTGTTACGTGTGGCATGAAGTAGAGGGCGGCCTCACAGCTAATGAGTTCTGCAGTTGTTGGCACGACTACCTGACTAACAAACTAACAGAAGGATCCCATGACAAGTGCATCATTTATAGTGATGGATGCACCTATCAAAATAGAAACAAAAAACGTGGCCAAAATGCTTAGCCTGCTGGCTAGTACTCATGAGATTGTCATCGAGCAAAAATATCTGGAAAAGGGGCATACTCAAATGGAATGCGACTCTGTTCATCCAACAGTGGAGAAAAGTTTGAAAAAAAATGGAATATCATGCGATATTTACTATCCTTCAGACTATATCAGAATCATAGCGCAGGCAAGAAAAGGAACCAACACATAAAAAAGGTCCATTACCTGACCCACAACTTTTTGAAGTCTTTTGATGAAGTCACTGCATTGTCATCAGTTAGACCTAGGAAAACAAATGGGGATTCTACCGTTGTGGACTTAAGAGCTATTCGCTACTCAAAGGAAGGGGAAATCATGTTCAAGCTGAACCATACAGATGATTGGAAAACTCTTCCAAGGTCAAGGAATGATGGAAAACTGGGTACAAGGGATACCCCCAAAGCTCTCTACAGTGGTCCCAGAAAAATCACCAGAGAGAAGTTCAACTACCTACAGCAGATGAAACCAGTACTTCCAGCGGATGTTCATTCATTTTATGAGAATTTGCTACATTCATTTTTCCTTGCTTGAACTAAAAGTTCTTTCAGATCGGCAGGAATAATTTTTCTTTATCCATGCTTGTTCTAAACATTTTTTTTAATAGACATCGAGATTGTCAAAATAATGGATATTATTTCATCATATTAAAATTTTAAGATAAAAGTTTGTGTTAGTAAAATTTTTAATGCATTTTGTATTCTTGTTATGTGAAAAATAAAAATATTAGTTTTTTTATTTTAAATTCAGGGCCGCCAACAGCACACAATTTTTATTTCTCAAAACAATTAACGCCATTCAGGTTTTCACTATTTTTCCAGTCATTCTTAAATCACGATTTTCAAAGATAAAAAAGTAAAATAATTTAGAATATTAACATTATTGTCCAAATTCATTCGACTAGAATTTTTCTCTTTAACTTGTCTAATACATTTTATAGAGTTTCAAAGGTTGGCAACCCTAAAAGAAAAAAAAATAGGACAACTTTACACAGCTGATCGGAGACCAATGATGGACATTATAATTTCTGGGTTTATTCTGCCCAATATCTGAGGTCTCAATAAATGTTGCCAAGTTGCAAAACACAGAGCTTCATGTTATTGAAAAAAAAATGGTTAAATTTGTAAGGATCGAAACGACAAAAAAAATTGAAAGTGAATGGGATGGTTACAATGTTTTCCCCTATCCACTCAATTTGAGAAAATTATACAAAAATAGTACTACTCATAATCCAGAACTAATTTATGACCATCTCAATCATAAACAAAAGAACAGTTTGGGTTTTGAGTGATAACTTATTGATTAAAATGATTGATTTACCAAAAATACTCCCTAGTTTTCGCAAAACAAAAAAAAATTAACTTCAGAGGTTTGCTATTAAAAGTTCTTTTCACCTCCTATCAAAATAGGCCCATAACACCTCTGAACTGAGACCAGAGGTTTAATTTGCTCAACGTGTAGCTCTCAAACCTCTGAAGTCAACATGAGAGGTTTGATGTGCCGGTTGAAAAAATAGCCACATAAGAGGTTTGGTGTGCTGGCCATCGATATTCAATGCAAGAGTTTCTGTTTACTCAATAAAGACACGATGGACAATAGAGTTGCATCAAATACAAGCTCTTATGAATTTTTAAAGTATTTTTTTGCACAAGATGTTCAGGATGTACAGAAAAAAAAACCCATTAAAAAGCAAAGCAAGCTTTAGTGCATTTGTTGAGTGTGTCTTACAAGCTTGTTAAGCTGCCGACATGTCTTCATTGAATGTAAGTGTGACTTTGAACGAACTCTACTACATTTCTGTCATGAACCTTGAAAAAAAATTTCTTGGGCTGCACAAATTTCATTCCTTGCAGTTTCATGGAGCCAAGTGGGACAGCTAATAGAAGCAGACCATGTCACAGAACAAACAAAACATTTCTGCTTCTTTGATCAAACAGATGTGTCTGTTATATCAAATGTTTAAAAAAAAACAATTTTCATTTCTTTTTTTTTTTTCAATGTTTGCACATTTTTGCACACAGCTTTAAAGACAGGGTAAAGAAACCTGGGAGAGAATATTTCTTGTGAATGAATTTTCAAGTTAATTAACCCAATTTCATGAAAAAAAAATTGGTTCTAAAAATACTGAGTGGGTTTGTTTTTAAAATCATAGGCTGAATGCACAAGGTCGTTTTTGTACCCAATTTTTTTTTGCTAAATCCTTGTTTCCTTCTGTTTGTTTGAAAAAAAGAATTATTACAAGATGTGTGCAAAGAAAAGTGAATGGTCCAGTGGAATTTTGTATTCAAATTTGGTTTAGTAAAAAAAGAATTTTTATACAGAATATTTGGGAATAAAACTAATATTGGGGAACTCAGAATTCAAGCAGTTGAAATAAGTTGAGGGAACAGCTCAGCTGAAGAAGAAGGCAAAATTACAGACCTCAAAGTTAATCGTCTTATAATACCTACACCATCACCTTTTTAGACAGTAGCTTGAACATGCCTTCCACTAGTAATGAAGAATCTTCTGCATTAGACATAGATTGGAATGACTGTAAAAGTATTCATCATTGGACTTAAAATATCAGGCTCTGTTTCAGGGCCTTTTGATAACGTACCCAGCAAGACTTTAAAAGAAATTAATGGACGAAAGCTTAAGTTCTTTAACTGAATCTTTGGTTTCTTTTCTTCAATCACACAACACAAAAAATTTCTCATGCCTATAGATTCCAAAGAATTCAAACGATTTGTTGATTTTTTCAATGATTTTGTAACTTATTGATTTTAAGTAAAAAATGGTCAGTGTTGGGTGAAGTGAACTTTGCTTTCTAGTGGCATTTTTATGATACGACAAAACTCTGCAGGTTCCGTTCTGCATGCATTTTCTTTATATGCACGTTAAGATCAGCATTTACTACAAAACGTTTACCACACATTTCACAGCAATACCGTTTATAGCCACAGTGAACTTTGTCATAATGTACCTTTAGATGATAACGGCGCACAAAAGTTTTTTCGCACACAGGACACTTGAACGGTTTATTTCCTGTGTGAATTTTCTTATGTTGAATAAGGAAACTTGAGGACGTAAATGATTTAGGACAGACATCACATTTATATGGTCTCTGTCCTGTGTGTACTTCCTTGTGTATTCTTAATCCACGGAGGCTTGTGTAGCTTTTATCACAAATATCACATTTGAAGTGGTCCCTGACGTCAGAATGCATCAGCATGTGTTTTCTTAATGCTGTTTTAACTAGGAAACATTTACCGCAAACCTCACACTTGTGTGGCCTCTCACCAGAATGTATTAACTTGTGACTATATAGAGTGCTGTATGTTCTATAACTTTTACCGCAGATATCACATTTGTACAGCCTCTCATCTGAATGCGTCGCCTTATGACTAGAAAGTGCACTGGCTGAGGGAAATCTCATCTCACACATGTCACATGGAAATCGCCTTGGTGGTAAGCGTACTCGACCAGTGGTCTTTCTTGCAGAAGATGATCTTCTTCCACCTGTGCTTTTACTGGTGCTTTTCTTTACATTATGGGTAATATCCTTTGAAGACTCTTGAGAAAATGTAAGATTCGTTTTGAGTTCACAATCTAGAAAAAAAAAGAAAAGTTAAACAAAAATTAATCATGCAGTTCTAGATTTTAACAGAAGCTATTTATTTTTTATTGCTGGTGCAGCTCCCTCGTTTAAAAAAAAATATTTGGTTATATCAGAGGAAAATTTAAGTACAGGTGTATGACTATAGAAATAAAATGAATAATTTCGAATAAAAACAAATCCTTCGGTTATTTTCAGCAATTTTGTAGGCTACATAATGTTGAAATTTCTTTAGAAAAAAAATCGCAATTAAAAAAAAACCCAAAACACTTTAAAAAATAAACATTCTAAGAGCTCTTTATAAAACATACTACTAATGAAATTGCTAAAGCCATTACACTATAAAGCTGTTCCCTAAACAACAGCAAAAGCTCCAGTTTCAATTAGTAAAGAAAAAACAAAAAGTTTATTCTTGGTCCACAGGAGCCCATGAAAACTCAGAAGTGAAGGCAAAATGGGATTGTAGACAGGAAACTACTTAAAAGATATAAACAAATAAATAAGTACCATCACTCAGCAGGCTTCAAAGCATTATACAAGGGAACCTAGCTAAATGTGAAACGTCAAAGAATTATTGTAATTCTTTTTTTACCTTGTTTCCCAAAATACTTGCATTTTTATTTTATTTCAGTGATGGAACAAACAACTATAATTATCATCATCGTTGTAATATTTGTGCATTTTTATTAGCCTATGAAGTATTGACATCTCCCTGAGATCGTAAGAAGATGAGGAAATTGTTGAGACATGAACATGTTTAGGATAGTTCTCTTAGGATAGGGTAGTAGGGCAGCCAGGCAGAGTTGTTAGCACATCTTGAAATTTGTGGAATGTTGGTATTTGAGAGCCTAAAAGGCTGCCGTACTGTAATGTTCTGAAATAAGAGTTGAATTGGCTTTGGTGTGTATAGGCCTGCTGGGGTAAATATGTTAAGTCATGAGACTGCCTTCAGCGATGGAGGACTCTAAACATATCTATTTATTTATTTATTCTTTCATAAGTAAAGCAGAAAAACAAAGTTTGTCTTTTGCCCCCAAAAGTCTTTATAAAACAATAGAACCTGTGTATGGGAATGCACCAACTACCATTAACTCTTTTGCCAAACATGCAATTGAGATATATTTCCCTTCATCAACTTTCCAGGGTTCTTGATTTGAAGTCTAACTATATAATTTGGCTTCCAGCTGGGATGTGTACTCTGCTGGCTTAAAAAAAAAATTTTATCAGAATATTTGCAATGAAGTGGACTCTATTCGGGTAAGAAAAAAAAATTTGGTGAAGTTTTCCGAGCTCTAAGATGGCAAATAATAGTATTTTCTTTGTCTGAAAAGAACCATAAGTTGACTAGCTAAACCTGATAGCGCTGCCTCTGAGCTTAAAAAGTGATCAGATGCAATATCCTTACCCATATTACAGTCTGCATCATAAAGTGAAACTTTTCGATTGGCTAAGTTCAATTGACATACCTTTGCTAAAGTCAGCTTTGTATTCCATCATGTCTGTATCCATATTCTCCCCTTCTGATGTAAATGAATCATCTGAGAATACTTCTTTGCTCAAGTTTCTATAGAAGCCTTTTGATTTCTGCGCGGACGGCCGAGTTACTTTTCTTGGGCTGGTCTTTTTCCTCCTATTTGCCGCTGCTTGGGTTTTAATGGGTTTACTTTGCGTGTTTGGTGAATCTGGACTTTCAGTACCAGTCACTAAAATGTAGATAATAACTAATATATAAGTTTAAAAAATACATGTAGGCCTATATTTCTATTCAATTCAAGTTTATCCAGTCAATATGAAGTTATATAAGTACATGTATTGAAAATATGCAATGCTCAGTCAGGCTCTCTCTCTCTCTCTCTCTCTCTCTCTCTGGCTCTCCCAATCCCTCTCTATCTGAGTAGAATTTTCTCTCTTCTGACCTATTGAACAAGAAATACATGCACTCCTGTGAACCGATCCTGCTCCACTAAATACCCAATCTTTTACAAATATCACTTCTACTGCACAACACAAAACAGGCAGATCATTGAAAGTCATTGAAACTACTCTGCTTTAATGCCACAAGATAACCATATTTCTAAAGTTAAGACAGTTGCTCTTGCAATATTTACCAAAATAAGCCACTCCTCATTTAACATTTTAAGAATTATTCTGCAACCTTTAAAAATAATTTAATTCATAATACAGCTTTTTTTAAACAGCCTTAGAAAATGAGTTTTCATGAAGAAATTTGGGATTGAGGTGCATCTTTCAATAGCTTTTAAAAAGCCAATTAAAATGGTTAAAATAACTTTAATATTTGGTAATATCAGGAGGAAAGTTGGGAATCAAAGACTTGTTTTACAGAAAATTAATGAATACATTTGAAAATTTGTGAGGGCTGGAAGAGCAGTCTTCTTTTGCATCATAAACTTTCGATTTCTGCCAGAGTAAATGTGGACAACTTTCTATCTTATAAAGTATATCAGGGGTG
>BMAT01005382.1:8040-23234 GCA_019649035.1 Elysia marginata | reverse complement strand
AGCCTTTTCATTGACTGCAGCTAAACTTAAAAAAAAAGCAATTTTTCAGTCCAGACAGTGATTTATGCAATGCTTTAAAAAAGGAGACACCCCTGAAATCATTATTAGGATTGAATTTCTGCAGCATAAATAGTTGAAAAAATATAACTTTAGTTTCAGTACATTTTACACAAAAGTAAAAAGATTGAGTAACAAATTTAATTTTCAACAAAATGCTTCTTGCTTTGACCCTCATCAGAGCTGGGATGAGGACAAGATCTACTTAGTCAAATAGAAAGCTCTAATCTGACAGCTACAACTAACTATCACTGCAAATTGTAATGTCAAAAAAATAAAATTGGAGAAGGATCTAGTCAACATATGATGAAAGCTTAAAAAATAGCCTAACCAAAACAATGTTATACTAATTCTGAGAGCAGTGTTACTTTTACTTTGTTTTTGCATTTCAGTTAGCATGCAAGTGCAAACTTTTACATTCATATTGAAGAATAAGAGGCACAATATTTTAACTGGGATTTAAGATCAGTGGTGGTATTAGCTTTTAAAGGGTTAACAGTTTATTTCTAAAATAAACGATGGTTCTAGGTGACAAAAACCGTTCTTGTTCAACATGTCTTTCAGTTAGGGCATTATCATAATCATATCTTGTCGCGCCAATGTGTGATCCAGGTCTGGGCAGCATCAGTGCAGTCCCTCAGGTCCTGGTCGGTGCAGTGAGGCCCTTCTGTACATTCAGATAGGATGTGGTCCATTGTTTGATTCTGGTTGCCACATGGGCACTCGCTGTTGGGTCTCAGTTTCCATTTGTGCAGTGTGCTGGCTGTCTTTCCAACTTTTGCTCTTGCTCTGTTGAGGGTCACCCAATCTTTTCTCTGCAGTTCTCTTCCTGACGGAAGTTGTTCTTTTGGGGGTTGGATGGCTTCGTTTGTTGTGTTATCCCATGTGTTCCATAACTCAAGGCGGTGGCTTGCGGCTTGATCTGGTTGGACTTTTATGATTTTACAACAAGAGCTAAACCTTTAAAAAGGATTATTCTCTAAACCAGAGATTTGCAGTTGCAACAATTTGCTTATAAGCACCATATGTGACTGACAACAATCACCCATGACATAGATTGAGCACTTGATCTCAGTAACATAAGCAAAGTGATTCCCGCATACCAACATTGTCCCAAGTTGACATTTTGTCAGAGAATGATAGATCAAGAGAAGACATGGAAATCCTAAATAAGCTCTTAGATCAAGCAAAGATGACATCAACTCATAAAGTCCGCCAAGTGAACAAGTTTAACTTCTTTGCCAGAGTTCACACATGCATTTTTTAAATATATGTAGGCATGTTAACACAAAAATCTGGGTTGACAAATAGTCTTTGAAATTTCTCAAAATAAAGATTAGGCATATGTCCCAGTGGGCTTCTAGAAGTAAAAGGGTGAACTAATTCATAACTATTTTTTTTAAAATTTCCAGGACTGCTTGTTGTTAAATAATTTTGATTTCCAACCATTAAATATTTAGACCATTGCATGGGGACATAACATCCCTGCCAATAAACACAAACCTTTCTTATTTGCCATCATTTCATATAAACACAAACCTTTCTTATTTGCCATCATTTCAGGGGATCAGAAAGTTACAATCAGGATCTAGGAATACAAGAATGAGGAAAAGACATTGATGATTTAGAATTTAGAAAGGTGAAAACAAAATGAAATGTTTTTGCTCACCAAGATTTGGGTTTCCATCCACCAAGTTCTCCGTTTTTAATGCCTCAGTTCTGTCAGGTAAAGTCTCAAAATTTTCCTTGTTGGAACTTTGTCGATCTGTCATGTTTTTGCTGCCAGATTTTCCTTTTATAAATGTGTGGATGTATGTAATGGCAATAGGCAGCAAATGTTTGGTTGCCTGATGAGAAAAAGGCATAAAAAAAATAAAAGCAGTGTTTCTCCAAAATGAAATCAAGATTGGACAAAAATCAAGACTTTTAAGAAGGAAAAAAAATGCAGAATGAAAAAAAAGCTTTGAAAAACTCTATTAACTTTGAAAGGCCAATAATGACCTTGAGAGGATTCAGAAGGTTATGAGAATTTTTTTAAACAGAAAAAAAATGTAATGTATTCCAGGATTCTTTGAGTGCTATGATTTATATGGTATGTGATTTAGATTTAGAGAATATAATAATTTCTGGTGTAATGTAGGTAAAAAAAAAGAAATAAAAAAAGAAAACCAAGCACAAGGTACACCATTACCATTACCCTATATGTCTTCATATCCTCCGGTGTCCCTGAGCTGTAGTTGAGGTAAATATTCACTGCAGCTTTAAACTCGACCAACATCTCTGCTAGCAAGATACGCTGAAGCTTCAGAAGATGAATGGCATTGTCTGTGGCTGCATCCAACAACTCAAAGGGCAGAGGTCTTACGAGCCACACCTTTTCATTGTCCTATCAATAAGTTTAAAATCATGCGTTAAAATACAGAAAAGCAAAAATGCTTGAAGTTTTATTATTATTCCATTCACTTTCAATGAAATACAAACAGAGCAGTGAGTTAAATTCAATAAGTAGGAATTTGGCAACTTTTTTATCGTGCAAATCAAAAGATTTCTATATCTATACTTCTAGCTCTTAAAAGGCATTTCCAGTTAGAACTGAAGTTCGATTCATTCATTAAAATTATAAAATATCTAGAGTAAATTTATTAGGAGATTGATTGGGACAGTAATTTTTGGTAACAATTTTCACACAAGATTAGTGAAAAATAAAGGCAGTGCTTGCTAGTAATTAGAGGAGTAGTTTATAATTATAAGTCTTTTAAAATTAGAGTAGCATTATTTATTTCACCGGAATATTTTAGATACTAATAAGTGTTATGACAAGAAAAAAGGGAAATATGACTAAAGGGTATAATGGGAAGGTCCTTCTTTAATTGGGTATTCTATGCCAATGTGAAACACATTGTGATACTAACATTTTCTCTTTAATAAACTCTCATGAGTTAAGAAAATGGGGCCCATGATAGTTAGACTCATAATAATTCAAACCTTCCAAGCTAAAGGAAAACAAAGAAGAAAAGAGGAACATATTTCATTATGAAATTGATTGAACTACCTGTCCAGATTAATTAAAATTTCTAATTTAAATTTCAAATTTCCTCCTTAGTTTATCAGATGTTTTGCCATCCCTTTAAGTATGTATCTGTAATGTAAACTGTTTACAAAGACCATTAGAAGTGAAATGTGCAGAATGTTCACAGTTTCTGTCATTCCGGCATTGAGCAGCATCTAATTTAGAACAAAATACACATAAAAGCAATGGCGCATGCCTACAACCTCTCTAAGTGCTTAGCTTCAAACAAATGATAAAATTATGGCGTCAACAGGTACAAATTCCAGCAAGGAGTTCGCAAGTGACTGAAAGACTTGGCTTGAGGGCAGCAAAGTTTTAAAAAAATATATAAAAATTGTTTTGCAGGTTAACACACTTTAAAGTAAAATTATTTAGAAACCTTACAAAATAGTTAACAATTTTTTGTGGGGGACTGCTACACAAGTGGTATTGATTGAACTCACTTCATTATTGTGCTCTGTGATCTGTGAGAAGTTAACATCTTGAGGTGGAAGGTTGAGGTAATTATTGAGACAAACAGGCAGACTATCTACATTGTTAGGCCATTTACCTCCACTCAAACTGCGGCACACAAAAGCATTGGCCACCTGAAAAAAAATAATTCAAGACATTTGTTCCATGCAAATCAAGACAAAAAAATCTTAACAATTTTACTATTTAGATCTAGACTTCATCTCTAACAATGCTCTTCATATTATCATCTAAATAAGCCACCAAAATTTTTCCAGCGAACAATGAATGCTTACTTTTAGCATACAATTTCCATGTAGATTTTTATTATTGTAAATTGTTCTTTTGGCATCCCTAATGTCAGCCATGGCCGACATCATTTTTAGTTGTAACTTGGGCCTAAAACAGCACTATATTCAAAATGCCTACAGTACTGCAGAACTAAAAAAACGCACAGAAAGTTTTAGATTTGCTCTACAAGAGGAGAGCAGAGATTCCACCAGGACCTGGTTAATTTGCTGGGATTTTTTGGACGACCACATCTTTCCTCGACCATTAATTTGCATCATTACATTATTTTAGATAGTTTAATAATTTCCAGTTTGGTTAAGTGTTACATGTCATGAGAAATTTTGAAAAACAAAATGTTTGCAGTTTTTGTTTCAGGTATCAAGGAAAAAGAGGCAGGGGTAACAGTGAGCACAGTTGTGAAAAAATTAGGAAAATAAGGCGCTTGCAGAGAAAAGGAGATCACAGAGAGTTAGTAGAAGGAAAAGGTGTCTCTTAGGGAATGAGATTAGAGGTAAAACAAGAGTAAGGTCCCTTTTCTAGAAGACAACACCCGAAAATACTATAGTGGTTATTGTAATCTAGACCTAGATTTTAGGGTCTTATAGTGGTAAGTTCTTATTTTTATAAACGATTTCACATCTAGAACTAAAAAACTGTAAGCTAAATAAAAAGTTTATCTTCAAAATAAATCTGTCGCATAAATTTTAAACAATTGTATTCATAAGACAGCGGGTAATCCTATTTAATTTTCACATAATATTGCATTTAAAATAGTTTATAAAAAATACGCTAGAACGTAAATCGGCATGTGCTAGCCCTAATGATTAAATCTCACCCGGAGAGACATCAGGAAAGTTCCCCTATTCTTGTTGAAATCTCGTTCCCTATTGATTTTCAATGTGAATATTAAGGGGAAAAAAAATCAAAATTATGAGATATTATTTAAAATCACTCTTACTTGTGTATCAAATATGTTTGTCATGGATATTTCATGCTGATAGCGTAAGAGGTCGGCTATCCATCGACAATCATGGATGACCTGTGAGTAAAAAAATTTATGTTAAATCCTAAGAATATAAGAAATCACAATTTATTTTCTGAACATAGTAAAAAAACATACTATTTTTTTTCTCAACTGTTGAAATAGTATGTGCCTCTATGTTGAGATACTGACTATTCAATGGAGGCCTTGAAACTTCAAGACCTATAAAGGAATCTTTAAACTGTAGAAAACTTATATAATATATATACATCTTTTTAACAGGTCTTACCCTCTACGATAAATTCAAAATATGAAACGGTCCATTCTAAAAGGATTTTGAATATGATTTTCAAAAAAAACTTTGAATGATACATGAAATAGCTTCAACCTGATTGGGGGCATATATAGTTTAGTGTATCACTTGCCTTCATTACATCATCTGACTCAAATACAGTCCTCAGTCCAGCTTCAAAAGCCTCATTTCCTAACCTTACAATGTCAAAAATTATCACCTCAGAGTCAGTGGCAATCTGAAATAAGAAAAAAAAATACAACATTCCACACTGGCTTGTTGCTGTGGTTTTTAACAAAGTCTACATTTTAGCACAACCAGATACACTACTGATGTCAATATTAAAGCATAAGTCGAGTCAGTGTAATAATATTTCATATCAATTTATTAATCAAGTATGTGGCGCCTATACATAGCCAATCTGACATAGATGCAGCAGTCTATTCTTCCCTTCCGCTAATGCAACATGGCTGCTTCAATGCCCCCTACTCAGATCTGTTATGAATAGAATGAATGTTTTGTTCGGCTATATAAGGAAGATCTACATAAAAGATAACATACAAAAGGAACATGTAAAGCATAAGAGTCGCATAAATATTTGTTCTAAAAAATTATTAAAGGAACACAACTTTATATCATATCTGACATTGCCAAATCAGTTGACAAATTTAAAAAGAAACGAGACATGGAAAAGCACAAAGAAAGGAGGGACACTGATAGACAATAAAAAAGACAAAGAAAGATGGAAGCAACTGTCCACAGCTGCCCTTTATAAATTTCTAAAATGTTTGGATAAAAGTAGATAACCCTTATTAAGAAACAAAATTTACCTTGTAACAAACACTGGTCAAAGAAATTCTGATCTACATCTGTGGTGCATATAGGTCATGCAATGATCTGTCTACATAATGTTATCTCTTACTTAGATTATGGGTATCCTGGGTTAGCAAATGGCAAAGCTAATACAAACACTTATTTTATGAATCAAACGAAAGCAAAGCGGGAAATCAAAGGAACTATTAGATAAGAAAAAAAAAGATTGAAATCAACAAGCAACGCCAGACCTGAACAAGGGACAATGTTCCATCACGACCCAGATTTTGACCTTCAAAAGCAACACCCACTGCTCTGTGTTCCAAAATATTTTTAATCTGTGGAAAACAATAGGAAAAAATTTTTCAAAATATTCTCGTATTAGCCAATGCTGAGTTATGCCTATTGGTATAAGCATTTGTTCATACAACTTTTTAGTTCAAGGATAACCTAATGGCTTAATATCTTGAATTCTTTTTGTTATTAATAGGTTTTTAACTAAGGCTTGGTAAAATCTGAGACTATCTTATCAAGAAAATGTTATAACTTACAAATGGGCATCATTTTATATGATTGTTACACTTCTCCCCCAAAGTGAAAATATTTCAAAGAACAAACATTAAGGTATATAATATTGCTTAGAATTAAAAAAAAATTCTTAGGTTACATCAACTGATAAAAAGACAAATGCAAGGACTGTCTGCCACTCTTAGCCTGTGTTTATTTATCTATAGTGATAATCAAACACATTCATGAACACAGAACAGAACTACTTCCATGCAGGCACGATTGAGAACAAGAATAGATTGTAGTTTGGAAGTTTTGATGACCAGAAATACCTTTTGAAAATTAAGTTTAACACATTAGCCCACCTGTAACCGCTCTTTACTTACTGACTCATAAAACTTTTCAGATATCCTGCAAATAAGGGTGTAGTGCTGTGTTTCATAAAAGTCTTCAAAGTCCACATTCTCACCAAAATACCCTGGATAATAATAAAAAAATTTTAAAATAATAAACGGGCCCTTGTAACTGCGCAAGCACAAAAAAAGTGACAAAGACTGAGAGACTTTATTTTCCTTTTCCTCCTTTTGAACTGAGAAAAAATGCACAAAAAATTAAAAAAAAAAAAATCAAAATTCCTGCAAAAATTGGATAACTTGCATCCCTGTAATAATAAAAAATAAAAACAAACACTACATTTCTGAGGAATGCTATCACATATTGATGAGATGAAGAGACCTTAAAAAAAGACAGTAATAAAAAAAATCCAGATTTTTAATCCAGATTTTTACTCACATATAACTTCACTGAAATTACATCCAAATCCCAGTGAACTTTCAAAACTGTTGTAACAGTGATTTTACGGTTGATATGATTGCAAACTAAAGATCTTGAAACATCCCCTCCAGTCTTTCCTTCCCTTAAATATATGTCATGAGAATGCTGTGGGAACAGATTCTCATAGTCTTATAACTTTGCTTCAAAACCATGAAACTGAAGAAATTCTAGTTCTACTTGATTGTCAACTCTGCAGGTTTTATTTTTAACTTCAGGATAAGATAAGTTAAGATTTTTTTATTGATCCAAGTGAGAAAATTGTTTTAGCTGGTGTTTAGGTATATAACCTGTATACATAATAAGTGCATTATAAATATTATCAACTCCACATATTACTTCCTCTTATATTGAAGCTTAACACATCTATAAGAGAACCACTAACATTTCCTTTTAAAAACTCCATACCATTTTTAAAAATGGATATTTGTTTTAGTTTTTTTAGCCTTTCAATAAGTTCACATTTCTATACAATCTATTGACTCTAAATGCAGTTCAATTCTCTGAAATCCATATTAACATGCTTTTGTCACATCCTCAAATACATCCCTACATTTTTCTCAATTATACCTTTGATTATGATAAAAAAAAGTCTTTTAACTGGTTGCTGTTTGCTCTTCCTGGTGTGCTACCAGAGATTGAAATCCTATTTTACATTTCTTAAAATCTCAAGCACACCAAACCAAAGTATAAATTTTAACTAACATTTTTGTTCTAAATTAGAAGCAAGATAAAAAAAAAACATAACTTAGATAAATGTACTGTACACTTAAACAACTTTATGAATTATCAAACACACCCAAATACACTCATGGCATCAAATGATAAGTACAATTGTATGTTAATATACTTGCCATTCAAATTTGCCAAAGATATAATGTCAGCAGTAGTTGTAAGCCTTTCTTTTTTCGGTGTCTCAGGTTCCTCTACTGATTCTGTCTGCTCATTCTCAGTATTGCTCTCAGCTGCTGAGTACACTGCTGCAATGCTCAATATGCATGGCTTTTGCTCTTCCCATTCCATGCCATGATAAATATCTTGTTCATCCATCTGGTCTCTACAATTGCGTTTTCAAAAATTATATAAATGTGTCTTGAAATTAATTAATTTTTTAAGGTCGAAGTCATCTGTCATGTCCAATACTGCCAATGGATGAATCTGTAGATAAAAAGTTAAAAGAAGCCTTAAAAAATAGAAAGATATATATAATTAAAAAAAAGGCTGTGACAAAAGGTCCTGATTGTGTTGATTATCACGCTGGACAAAGTATTGGAAAGAGACACCATGCTATTTCTATGCTCAAGAAGACATTAAGGACACAGTGCTATTCTTATAAAAATGTCAGGGACAACGCTACAGGCACCAGATTATTCCTACGCCCTGACCCAAATAATATAGTCACACTCACAGCATGGATTTTGGTGAATGAGTAGATATTCTGGAAATAAATCTAGTCCAGGTTTAGATCTAGAAAGGTTTCACAAAAGTGGGGGTCGGAAGAAATTAAAAACTTTATATGTTCACTTCACATATTTACCGGTACTCTTGTTTTGTCTTTATCTTAGTTTAAGTATGAGTTAAAATATGAATTATAAAGTATCTGCCCAAGCAAGCATTTGTCTGAATTTTTTAAATAAATATAAATTTGAAAAAGTTTTGTTGTGCTCTGTGGCGTCGCGACTGAAATGATTTCCTAGTTTTCTACTAAGTCTAGTGATTACATCGACAAAAACAGAAAGCAACTGACCAAAATTGCCAACGAAAAGGCTCACAGACCTTGTTAAAAATAGGTTATCACCCCCTTCATTTCGTCAGTCTTGCCAGCGGGCCAATGCCAGGATTATTCCAATTCTATGTGCCAGTTGGGTGTTTTAAACTGTTAGAGCGCACAGCACTATTGTAGAATTGCAGTTCCTGGAGACTATGCCAGGTAATAATAAATTATTATCGACATAGATAGATCACCTAACTTCATTTTGAAAGAATGCAGTGAATTAGTTGACAGATAATCTAATTATAATTAATATATTAAGTTTCTATCGACCAGGCAAAGTATCGAGGGACCGCACTTGCTCAAGGGTACTGAATGCAATAATGCTGACTTGAGGGCACAGAACAAGAAAGGACTAATGTCTAATAGCTCAATTATATATATGTCAAAACGGTTTTGATAGCATTTCGTGATACACAGATAGCCAATCATATATGTTTAACCCTTTTTTAATCCCAGGACTGTACCTATTTCATCTGCACAAGCCCAACCAGCCCCATTATTACACGCTCTTGAAAACACGGTCTTATGCTTAGCTTACGTCAGCGGAAAATCCAGATTGATCAAATTAATGTGTACCGGTAAATGATTGGTAGACAAGAAAAAGGAAGAGTGGGACAAAACAGTGGGTTTTAGTTTTTAAATAACACACATTATGCCATGTTAATCTTTCGGAAGAGATTAAAGCATACCCGTAAGATTTTAGTAATTTCATTAAACACCTTATCTCCATTTGCTGAATCCGGCATTGCAATTGATTGCTAAACAATCAACCATAATGTGTTAGCAAAACTTGTCAGTTTTGAGACGTTCTTCAAAACAAAATGAATTGCACATTATAGTGTCAGTAGTTTGATGAGCTTAGCTTTTAATAGCACATTAACTACAAAAATTCCAGTTGGAAATGATCGCCAGTTCTGTTTTTGGCGATGTAGGCCCAGACATTGGGCCCAGATGTTGATTTTTTTGATTCTATAGAAAACAGGGAAATATTATCTTGACAACAATAGCTGTAATCTTGTTTGCCGAGCATTTTTTTCATGGCATGTTTTTTTATTTGTTTTTTCCACTCTTTTAAGACCAGTCCAGGATATCTTCAGTTGTAAACATTTTCAGATTGTTTTGATTATTAACCGTATGAACAAAATTTACTTAAATTATCTGGGAAGTTTCCAGGTCCCCACTTGTCCTACTAGAATCTAGATGCACCAATTTAATTCATCCACCGTGAAATTTAGCAGACCTGCCAACCTCTTTTGATTATGGATAGTGAGAATCAGTGGGTTTCATAGTGAGATTGGGTGTGTTCATAGTGAGATCACGATCGGCGCGAAAAAACTAACATAACTGCCTAAAACCCTTTTTAGAGTAGTTTTCACAATCTTGAATTAAAATATGTAATTTGTTGTTGTAACCATTTGCAATAGTGAAAGTTTAAAAACTTTATGTTACTTGCATCCAGGTGTGTTAGCGAGGGCTAGATCTATCACTAGATGGAAGATTTACTCTGAACATTCTACCCCCCCCCCCTCAATCAACTCAACATTGAGATCACAAGAGACTCTGATCATTGAATTTTAACCCATTAATATAGGCCTACATGTTTGCTTTTGATATTTACAGTTCCACTCATAATGTTTTTAAAAAGAGAATAAACCAGAACGATAAAAAATACATGAACTTAACTAGCTTTAAAATAAATTTTTTTAACAAGAGGTGAAAATTCTTACTTTGCAGAAGGTGGTATGGTTCTAAATGTTAGGCAAGATAGATCTACTTGACTGCATCAAACTACGAAAATGAATGAGCGAAATCTCTAGATCTACTCTAGACATCTACCTTCTAAGTCTCAGTCCATGCCAATTACCTGGTTCTAGTAAGGCTCAAAACTTCATAAAAATAAATAGTTTAACATTGCTTTGCTCTACTAGATTTAACCACACAGTACAGATTACTAAATACTATCGTTATTGTATCATTTTCATCTTCAGTTTCAGGAATTCCTTGCTTTCAACCCATTTTGATGTATTCTTCACCAAGTTTTCCAACAAGTAACGAAATTAAATATTGCTTAGGAAAAATTTGTTGCATTAGATGATCTAGATCTAGTTCTGGTCTAGCCTAGATCTTTATCTATTCTAGTCTTGAAGTGCGTTGAAACGGTGAAGAGAAAGTGAAACTAAACCATTTACTGAACTGAAGTGAAACAAAAACAGATCACAGTAGATATCTAGATCTACACTTCTTTGTAAACGTTTATTTCTATGACAAATTTAGCGGTTAATCTGGTTTATTCCCGTAAAAAACGGTAGCGAGTGTCCGATAAATAATTGGGGAATCACAGGTTTTCATTCACTCTAGATCTAATCTTCTAGATTTAGATAAACGCAGGTTCATAAAAAAAAACGTAGGCCTATCAGCTCCAGCAATCGACGAGCATTGCAATTGATCAATTCAATCTCCCGATTGCAAAGAGCTACGGTAAACGAAAGGGCTATGTCAATAAAGAATCGTTCATTAGGTTGGTTGAAGGATATTTTTACAAGCCCAATTCCACTTCAAAGGTGCTCTCAGGGCTTGGGTCCCAATGACAATGTACGGGCTGCCACCCAGAGACTAGCGGGGATACCATGACTTAGCCTCAGCCGGTCACATTATACTGACACCGACCCAACCAGTAGGGGCCCGGACTGTGCTCGGCTGAGGCTCGAACCCGCGACCTCTTGGCCACGGAGCGAGGCCTCTACCAACTGAGCTATCTAGGCCCCAATCGTTCATTAAAATACCGCAAATTCAGTACACTTCGCAATAGACTTAAAATCGATCATTAATAGTTGATGCGCGACTATCGATAATACCACTGACAACAAAACAAAAACATGGCAATGGCCAGGTACGCTCACAAGACAAGCCAAATTTAATAAATTCGGGAAAGTTTGAGATTAACAGAACTAATAATTTTGGTAGCTCCAGATCGTGAGAAACGGCCGATGATCGTGAGATCGTGAGACAGGGCCTAAAATCGTGAATCTCACGATGAGATCGTGAGACTTGGCAGGTCTGATTTAGCGATTTTGAAATATCACTCCTGGCTGATGTTACATGATCGCACAAGTTAACCTACCAGTTTCAGGGCATAACAATCGCTCCCGCCACCCGACAGTTGGGAATTTTCTTTTTCCTTCAATCATCAGACCTAAATGCTGCTTAATGCAGCACTGATGTTGTTAATCGTCTAAGGAATTGCATTCTTGTTAACACAAGGACCAAATTCTTTACAAAGTTTAACGAGGTTTTCATTCATGAGCCTTTTCCTTCAAATATCTATATTTTTCATGTTAAAACACTGGGCTGATCGGTAGACTTTTTGAACAATAAAATTTTGATGTCGACTCATGATTCCAATTTAATATACCGTCAGTGTAAATTGTACATGTTTAGAGCAGCTACAAAATAATAATGCACTAAAGTAGAAGTAACGTAAGTGTACTAGAATCGATGAAAATAGAACTAGATCTAGCCCTATGCAACTAATGTCTAGATGTAGCAGGTTAGGCTGTGTGCCGCACGCATTGACACACGGAGACCTAGATCGAGGCCCAAACGAATCTATCTTAGAGACAGTGCTAATTTCAAAATACCCTTACCGGTACACAGATAATATTATATTTTTGTTTTACACATAGAAAAGCCCAGATAAATTTAACCTTTTAAATCCGGCCTATTTTGAAGTCTTTGATAGGAATCTGGCTAATTTTGAGGCGCTGATTCCGAATATAGGCCTACATCTATTCTATATGACGTTTATTAGTCACTAAAATGAAGTTTTCTAATGGTAAAATTGTGGAAGCTTTTAATTGCTCAGGCTGAAGAACTAGCTACCCCAACATCAAAGACCAGCTTGCTTGATGAAAAAAAATCAAGCACCACCTGAGGCCCGTTGCATCTAGCACGAGCATTCACGAAGAGCAAGCAAACGGTTCGCCGCGAGCGCTCTTCATCCTAGGCAACGCTCTTTTCAGCGAAGGCTTTGTAAAATTGCAACCTCCTTTTTAAAATGGCAACCACCTATTTTAAAATAGCGGACATCTTTTTTAGTATGGCGATTACCTATTTTAAAATGGCGACCACTTATCATTCCTGAAAAAAAAATTGGGCCAAATCAATAAAAGACTGCTTATTTCAGAAAACTTGTTCATTAAGCTGCTTTGGATACATAAATTTAATGATAAATCGGTGAAATGTCTCTTAAGGCAGCCTATATGACTACTTTCGATCTTGACATTTCAAAAGGAAGTAGCGCCATGAAAATTCAGCCAATGAATCAGGGAAGGATTTCCGCAGAGGGGCACATACCCCCAAGTAGCTAAAGAAATATATTGAGAAAGCAGCAAATTCGAGAAAGAAGCAAAATCGGCCTGAGCCTGAAAAAATCTATTCTATCCTCGGGGATAAACAATTTAGTGAGAAAGCAGCAAATTCGAAAAGATTCATTGGTCCGAGCATTTTATGTGCGGCTTGTGCCCCGCTGAGGAAATCCTCCCCCAATCAGAGTTGTATAGTTTGCCGCGCACTACTTCTGGATGTTGCATGCGAGCACTCTCTGGGAATGGCGGCGAATAAGCCGTTGCAAAGAGCAAGCGGAAAACTATTTGCGAGCGCTGCCTATGCAACGGCCCTCAAGCTCAGATCTATAGGTGATATTTTGCTGTCGCTGCAAGGTTGTGTTGCTACACACTACCAATGTCTCAACTTGAACTGTTAATTACACACTCGTATTTATTGTCAACACACTCATAATGTGCTCCAAGCCTTCACAAACAGTATACAAACGATAGTTTTAAGGTCGCGATAGATCAGCTAAAACTGTTCCTCATTCTCTTCATTTCACGAGTCCAGTTTCAAAATGGCATCCTCAACTAACTTACCAAGTTTCAGTTTGACATTAATTTTTGCCTAGATCTAGGTCTAGATTTACATGGCATTTTAATCAAAGAATTTTGGTTGAAGATACTCTATTCGGAAGAACAGATCTAGATTCAACGCATTTTTAATACCCTTTTGGCCTCTTTAACAGTTTTGGGTTGATCGGCTTTCGTTGTCCTGTGCTCTCGCCGAGCACTGGCGAGCAGATCTGCCAGCTGGGACTCACTCCGACTCAGGGACTGGTCTTCATAGGTAGTGACGTTGTTAGAAGGGTTGTGAAATAGGCCCTAAGCCTACGCCATCTGACTTTAAGGCAAAGAGAATTGAATAGCGGGCAAGAGGGAGAACTGAGCCTAACTCTCTGTGACAACAGTGCGAACAAAAGCGTATACGAGTAGAGCCGGTAAACAGCATACGCCTAGTGATTTAGTGTATGCTGTAGTAGTATGTGTGTTTGTAAGCCTACTTGCCGCAATTATCTTTTGAATTTACCGGCTCTATTTCTGTTGCTATGCAGCCATGCACATACGTGTAGCCAGCGTGTTTCGAATCTATTGCTCTCAAAACTCTTTGCTTTAGGCCTACGATTTCCAAAATACATTTTGAGGCTTGCGATATTTCATTGGTCCCTCGGCGCTACAAGCGCGTAGTTGCGAGCGTGGTTTCGCAGGGATGTCTGAACAATCTTCACCTCAGTCGGGAAGGTGAGAAAAGAGAAGACCGTGTGCTTTCCAGTTCACCTCGATCATGTCCCTTCTACCACACTGGTGCTCCAGTGATGGAAATCCAGAAAACCCCAGGCTGGCGGAGTATGGCGTATTCTTCATCGATGCTAGTAGTCTTGTTGCTCTTTCCTGGACGCCTTCCACTTCAATGCTAAGACTGTTGTGGTGAGGCCGTCAGGCTGCATTTCCGAACTCCAAGATCGGTCGCACCACACTTTTGAAAAGTAAGACGAAAGTTTTGGGTGAGCATTGTGCAAACGGATATGCTATTTCAAAGTTGGCTTGTTGTCAATGACAACACCGAGGCCTCTTTCTGTAAGCCTATTGGTTTCAGCTATGGCTGTTGAGTAAAGTTATGTCTCGGCAAGGCACAAAATTAGAGGTAAATAATGAAAACTATGACGCTCCCACAGTAGAGCACTATACGAATTCTGCTATTGCACCCTAAACCTATAACATATGGCTAATTTATTAATATA
>BMAT01005376.1:59316-73449 GCA_019649035.1 Elysia marginata | reverse complement strand
TTTTTTTTTCTCTTTTTTATCATAGGAAAGTACCTGTATCACAGATATTTATTTTATACAGATTTGACGCTAGGTGAAATTTGTGCTATGGCTGAACGGTCATTGCGCGGTTTGCCGATGTAAGCAAAAGTGGCCATTAAAACAGAATGGTTGGCGGAAGAACTCATATAAACAAAATAGTTTTTGCGCCCTTCAGTTGTTGAATTTTGTAGTATTTAGGTTAGATATAGATCTAAAATCTATATTAAGAGACTAAAAATGTGACTTATCTGGAAATCAATTTAGATTATCAAGATTTAGACCTAGATATCAAAGATATTTTGATCTATAGTCCGTATTAGGCCGAGACCTATACTAGATTTTGGCACCATTAATTTTTTTCTTCTATTTTAAGCTCAGCATAAGGGCCTAGACTCTGTGTGTCAGTGTTACTTAATTCATGACGGTCATCGTTTTGGCTAATTGTACGAATTGAACGTGTCCAGAAACCTTCCGTGTTAATTTTTTTTTTAATTTCTAAAAGACCCAAAAGGCTGCGCAAGTTTTTCTCTCTCAAAATAGAGAGTGTCAGGTTTTGTCCAGCTCTACCGTCTTTGCCTGTAGTACTACGAGAGGCAGATCAGTGTCAAGGCCTGGGTATCCCACATAGCTCAGATGTTTTAGCTGTTTGTTAAGACAGTTCGGGCTGGGTTAGTACTCTGTACGTATGTAGACCTACTTAACACTCGTCGACGTCTTAAACCTCTAATTTTTTTTTCTATTTCTTTGACTTGCGCGGGGGTACTAATACATGTGGAGGGTCTAATTCCTCTAAAAAAAAAAAACATCACTATCACATTACTTCCGCGATTAAACTGTTGAACAGCAATCGGCATAATTAAGTTTATAGTCTGCGGATGGAGATATTACAACGTATTTTTTTAATATTTAATAAGTTAAAACAAATAAAAAGACAGCTGTGAACAATAAACATGTTGCCAAACTCATAATATAAAGTGTGGTCAGTGGTTTTGTTGATATTGTTGTTAGTCGTTTGTGTTTTTGAGGGATGAACCATCAATACTAAATAATGTTCATTGATTGTCTAAAAACTTTCGTAAAACACATATCTTACCAATGAAAGAATTTAGTGGAAAGGTTTGATGCAGTAACTGATTGAAAGAGAGCGGGCTACAGAGAGAGATAGAAAGTGCGTGAATGTTGTATGTGGGTGTTGTATGTGTGTGAGATTTAAGTCAGGAATAAGAATCTGAAATTTTTTTGGTGGACAGAAAAATAACTAAGTTTTTTTATTAACACATGTAATTTTACAGAAAAGAAACCTAACAAAAAATGAATTGATCAAAGACCTTCAGGAAAAATCTTTTGTAGCTTTTTTACCACAGCATTACGACTTGTAAAATATTGACATATTTTAACTCAAAACGGAAAATCCACTTCCGTTCCAACTTGAGAACCCTGTTTCAACCAAGGCTGTTTCTTCCAGCTTCATGAGAGCGTTAGAGTAGATGAATTTATTTTTCGCAGCCAGGGGACCCGGATAGTCAAGAGTCATGATTCCAGCAACAGAATAGAAACCACTTCCTCCCCTGAGCTATAATTTTAACTAAATCTCGCATCCAGTCTCAGTAAATCGCATGTCACATGTCGCAAATTTGTCATTTCAGGGCGTTGGCCTTTTGTATAAGGCATTTCAAAGCTTCCCAATGTTAAATATTGAATGAAATCATACAAATTTCAAAGAGACACTTTTAGAAAAAAGGGGGTGAGTTTACTTCGAAAAGGCCTTTTCTTACTTTAAAGTTTAAGACATCTAACTTCTTTGCACTGGTTGCGAGATTTAATTTTATACAAAACTTTTTTTATATATCAATTTTGGACTGAAAGCGTTTTCTTAGTTAAATGTAACGAATTGTCTGGAAAAATAATCAAAGACTCAAGATATGTCTAATTTTTAAAAAGCTAAGTTGTGAAGTTAAAAAACTGCTGCCGCACTAGTACTAGTGTCATGGACAGGAAGAGATAATTTATTGTAACATCAATTTGTAGATCCACTTTGAGGCCTCATTTTGAAAAGTCAGATTTTTGTGAGGTGAACTTGATTTTTATTTGAAAAAAAAACAACTTTTACACAGGCCTATAGAACTATATTGCGTTGACTGGTTTTTAACTTGGTGTTTTCAATTTTTAATGAACCACAGCGTTTTCATTCTTAGGACTGCCTCTTTTCATTATCAAAGTGTAATCTACAGTGGAAGCCCCTTAAAGTCAACACCTTTAAAGGAAACTTTTGCTTGAAGTCAACTCTGTTTTAAGATCCCATTTTGTATTTCATTACTTTTTGTAATGGTTAAAGTCAACTCTTGCTTAAAGTCAACACATTTTGTCGGTCCTGAGGTGTTGACTTCATCAGGATTCCGCTGTGATTCTAATAGCAAAGTATGTTAAAAAATAGTCACTCCTTGTTTTTTTCTTCTGCATGAAGTTGATGTACTTTTAACGTCAACTCCATTGGTTATTTGTTGGTGAGCCCTAACCCACTTAAATATTAGTTACACTTAAAATTTACTTGATTAAACATACTGGGCCATTTTCGTTAGTCCTAGGATATCTTTACCACCTCAATATAACTCAAAGCAGATTTGTCAGCAACATGACAGATGTTAAACTAGATAATGAGAAATCTCTCTTGCTTCTAGAAAACAGGTTTAGGTAATAAAACTGTGAAGTGATTTTGTTTAGAGGGCAAAAATCATAAGACACAATTCCATCTCAAGTGGGTCAGATGTTGGGGGTAGAACTGGTTTATAAAGACTGTATGGCTCCCCGGGAACACCATATATAGGTGCGAGGTAGTCTGAGGTGTTGACTTCATCAGGACTCCGCTGTGATTCTAATAGCAAAGTATGTTAAAAAAATAGCCACTCCTTGTTCTTTTCTTCTTCGTGAAGTTGATGTACTTTTAACGTTAACTCCATAGGTTATTTGTTGGTGAGCCCTAACCTACTTAAATATTAGTTACACTTAAAATTTACTTGATTAAACTTACTGGGCCATTTTCGTCAGTCCTAGGATATACCCACTTAAATATTAGTTACACTTAAAATTTACTTGATTAAACATACTGTGCCATTTTCGTTAGTCCTAGGATATCTTTACCACCTCAATATAACTCACAGGTTTGTCAGCAACATGACAGATGTTAAACTAGATAATGAGAAATCCCTCTTGCTTCTAGAAAACAGGTTTAGGTAATAAAACTGTGAAGTGATTTTGTTTAGACGGCAAAAATCATAAGACACAATTCCATCTCAAGTGGGTCAGATGTTGGAGGTAGAACTGGTTTATAAAGACTGTATGGCTCCCCGGGAACACCATATATAGGTGTTAGGTAGTCTCAGTGCATCAACATAACATAGCATTAAGATACACAGTCATTTTATTATCGACAACAACAGGGACATTAATTATATTACTCTCCATAACACAAATTGTTGTTTTGTTTTTTTTGCATTTACTGTTGCTTTTATTTGAATCATTTTAACATATACATAAACTTCTGTGTGAGTGTGTGTCTTATCTTTTCTACATTATTCTTAATATCTGGAATGGTTCTGCAACAAAGCAAATCATATAAAAAGCACATGAGTGATATTTGCAAGCATTCAAAAGTATTCTTTCCACATAGAAAAGAAAGGATAAAATAATTTATTTTTTTTTAATTAAAGGTGAAAATAAGAAAGGAAAAAACTAAGAATCATTATTTTCTTTTACAGCACAGTTTCAAAAGCCCTTTCTCAATGCCTTGTTTTTACAGTAACATAACATCAAGAAAATTAAAAACAAGTTTTGTGAACACACTGATAGATAAATAAATACTTTTTTTACTTCCATTAATTTAAACCTCTTGAGCACGCAAAATGTAATTAAAATAAAAATTTTGGTTGAATCAGTTACATTTTATGTTATTTTTATTTAATTAAAAAAAAACTATTTTATTTTTGTAGATACTTATGAAGTAAGCAATATTTTGGAGGCAGATCAAACGGTTACAATTAAATCTGTTTCCGTTTCAGCATACTAAACTTCCATCCAGCAAAACATAAAGCTTTTACATTACAAGACTTGCCCTAGTCATAAAAGAAAAATGAATTCACACAACGCAAAATCAGCTGATTATGGTCAGATAAAGAGAAAAAAACAAGACACAGTGTCCATTTAGTTGTTGACATTTAAAAAATAATTTTTGTGTTTGCAGTGGTACTCTAAAATGGTTATAAATCATCCATCTTCAGACAAGTACACATCAGCAAAAGCCTATTGAAGGAATCAAACTGAACACTTTCTTGTAAAACAATTTTCAAGTACATTTTATTTAATGAAAAGACTAAACTCATTCCCACCTATAGATTACGACTGAACTTTTCTTTTTCTTTTATCCTAAACCATTGATACCTCTGGAATCCAAAACAAAAAGAGAAAGAATTGAAAGTTTTAGTAGATTCCCTGATCATTTTCTTCTTCATTACTCAGAAGACCCAGCACATGCCATTTTTGCAACAATGTATGAGAACTCACAACCAGAATAAAAAGTAGCTACTCCTAACTTATAAATTATCAATTTTTTTTTTTAAATCAGCAACTGCATTTCATCTGATGCAATGAAACTAGCACAGCTGCTCCTGCATAAAAAAACTGGCCTTTGCCTTAGAGACAAACAAAATGAAAATTGTGAGCTAGACTCAAAAGTAAAAACAGAAATCTATCAAAGCAAAGATGATAACATTATACATATACACCTGGTTCAGAATGAATGTGCCAGCTACCTCCAGATGGAGTCCAGTAATTAATGGTTTAGTATCTACTATGTGCAGGGCGAAGACAAATCCATGTGCATGGAGACATGATATTGTGTGATTGCATTTCTGCCACATATCAAGTGTAACACATATGCAATCAGAATTCTAATACGCATATGCTTTTTTTTATAACACAATAGATTTCTACTGGAGCTTTCAAAAAAAAAAAAGTTTCATATTATATCCGGAATTTTGCAATTGATTAATTGCAAAGTCTTCATAATAAAGAACAAATAAATTTTTTCCATGACTGAGATTGTTTTGCCTTTGCTTCTTTTTTTCTTTGGATTTTTTAAATCAGGGTGTACACAGACTGATGAATTCCAGATCTCAAATATAATTGGTTAAGAATAAATAATTACAAATACAGGAAAAAGTAAAACTACAAAATAAGTTGTGCAATGCCAGGTTAGTGTTAAGTGCACATACCATATAAGAATAATCTGGTTTCCTCAAATGGTACGGTTTACCATGACAACCAACATAAAAGCTCTGAAAATATAGATTCTATACAAACGCTTCTTCCATACACCGAGCTTCAACTATTACATTGCAAGACCCCTCCACATTAACCACACAGGACATCTACTATGCAATTCCAATAACTCAGGCAAAGAAAATTTGAACAAACATATCTCAAAAGGGCATGTCCAGAATTCATCAGTGTACTGCTGCAACTTTTTTTAATTTCATGGAACTTTTGCAGTACAAACAATTAAAAGAGATCATATAGCAGTGGGACTTATGAAAATAGTTACTGAAACAGCAGTCAACCATTTTTTAAAGAAAACAGTATCAAACCATTTTCAAACAAACAGCATCATTATCACATTCTATGAGGCACAGCCATCTCATTAAATTGTACTGTTTGCATAAAGTAATGAGCAGGACATCATCCATTTTTTACATGATATATGATGCAACTTGGATTGTGTAGTTTCATCTGAGGCCTCTTCGGAGGGTGCAATTCACCACTTTTCATTTTGCTTCATTAAATACATACACCCTCACACTCAATCTTCAACAATGGCCAGATTCTATTGTTAAAAAATTATTATGTGCCATTGTAATCATTAGAAGGTAAGGCTTTTCCCAAAATGGCGGACAAATAAAGTTTTTTTTGTTTTTTTGTTCGGGTTGAAATTTTTTGCTCGATTTCGTCCCATGAAATCTGAATATGATATCTCTAAGCTACTGTATTGGTCAAAAAGCCTGATTAGTTTGTCATCAGTTGTGTTTTTTTTTTTTTTTGGTAATAAACATATAAAAAAACCAAACTTAAAACTTTAAAATAATAAACCCTTGGCATACACATAATAACCTTATGAGGTGAAAAAGGTTTAAATAATCTATGAGAAACAGAATTGCTCATTCAATAACCCATTTTATTGATACTGAAGGTCAATTTTAAAAAATCACTAATAAAATCATGTGTTCAATTTCTTTTCTCTAAGTCTTAGGCGCTTTTAGCTGTTTTGTTCTTTAAAACAAATAGGCATCATGATTTAAATACAATTCCATGTGCCTTGCCCAATAAATTCAACGGAAAGGCTATTTAGATACACAGCATATTAATGACATTTTTCTTGCGGCTTAAATTTCACAAATTTCAAGTAGAAATTATCTTAACTTAATACTTTTCAATATTTTCTTCGTACAATTTTCATCTCAACAACCCTTCACATACCAAATTTGATTATCACTTAGAACACATTTCAATAAATAGCAGTACAAGATATAGGTTCCTTTGAGTCAATCTTTTAATGACTCACTGCCTCTTTGGCAATCACCTGATGAATGCTAACGCTCATATCCTGTTTTTTCTGAGGGAAAGCAGCACCAAGTATAGGAACAGTAACACAATACTGACCCAATACTGGTCAAACTTGGTTTGGGAACTACAGCTATGCATGTTCAAATAACATGCAATCTCATGCTCTTCATCCCTTTGCCCAAATACTGCAGTTTATTTCATATATGCATGTAACATGGTCGAGCCATTAATTTGTATAACTGAGATGATAGTCCAGTCCCAAACGTCAGTATATGTTGTGTGTGGGGAAACTTGGGACCAGTTACATGCTCTGGGCTGTCAGTGTCTTAGAAAATCAAAATGTGCTAGTTCAGTTTACTGTACAATAAAAGTTTCATTCAAACCTAGATACACAACATAAAACAAAAAGAAATCTAATCTTTCAAACTGTTTTGCTTTAGGGTAGATTTCTTAAGAAGAGTGCACAAATTCTCTTGCCCTTTCTGCATACCACCACAGTTGAACGTGCAGACTTTTGCATTCATTGAATACAATTAATCATAAATATGCAGCTTCAAACTATATCATAGATGAACTTCACTGCTAAAATATAATGGTCTTTGCTTAATGTATTAGAGTACCACCAACTAATCTAATTTTCCCAAATGCACACTTCAAGAGAAGAGTGAAATAGCACTGCAAGCTATAATTATATTATAAAAGAAAGAAAAAAAAACCGATTGCACAATCCATCACAAATTTGGTTGTTCCCCAAAATCATGTATTCTATAAATATAAGACAAAATTTTGCCGAATGGCATACAAGGCACCTGATGGGAATTGGTTATGAATGACCAAACATCAAGTTTTTCATGAGCCATCTATATAAAAACAGACAATCACCTTGTATAAAGAGAGCTTAAAATTTAAGCTAGCAAGCTTAACCACCAATCTTCTTTGATCACAGCACTATCAGGATAGACCTCACAGGTTGAGGTTACTGTTGTTTCCCTTTCGTTTGTGGCTACGTAGGAGGGGAAGGTGATGACTTGGGCTGAACAATGCTGAACACAGGGCCCAGGCGCAGGAAAAATTTGCGTAACGTGGACACGATTTCGGGTTTCAAAGGGAACATAATGGCTTCACACAGCAGGTGGTAGTAAGCACTTGCATGTATTTTGAACTGTTGAAGAATAAACAAGTAATTTTTGTAAGGCTGTGGAGATACTATAGTTCATGGTTGAAAAGACCAAGCTTAATATCTAAAAAGGAATTAACAGATCAAAATGATAGGTTACAGTTTCAGATTGTATTCTCACAGACTTCTCACAGCATATCAACAAATAAAAGCCAGCTTCCTGAGCTGAAATTTGAGTTTAAACTATTCTACCAAAACTTGAGAAGTTTCCCTCAATTTCACAAAACAAACCTAGAATCTAGTAAAATAGGAAGTATTTTCAGAGGATCACTAAGAGGCAAGAAAAAAAATTTACCCTATTCAATGAACCACACGTTCAGTTCAAGCTTTCTGCTCGCCCATCTAATTCATTTAAAATTGCATTCCATTTTGCACGCTTATGGTCCATAATGCAATTTTCAACTTCTATTTCACCTTAAAAATTAACAGTTCATGGGCTTAACCGCAACGTAAACAAAGTGATAATTTGATAACTTCTTTGAGGTAAACACAAGTGAGGGGTGAATGAGTGCCTAGGTGAGGGTATATATTGCATCTAATCACTCGGTGAAAGAGTTGATCTTGTATTTTTTTTTGCATTGACCATACTTTTGAATTTTAAGTTAAAGAAAAGGAAATTTTGCAGCTAGCTTTAAATTTCAGCTTAGGCAGTCTGATTGATCTATATTTTGCTTGCTATGCAATTTTGAAAATTTCAGGCTTAAACTAATCATGTTTACTTCTTTGAAGGTCTCAATCTGTATTAAATTATAAACCATATATAGAGAATATTATATGTTATTAAAATGAAATGGATCAATCGGAGGGAAAGAAAGTCCATCCTAAATATTGCCTCATGAGAAAGACTTGAGTTCTACAAGACTGCCAAACTCACCCTCTGGTCTGACATTCGGAGCATACGTATGAGAAGCAGCAAGAGCAAACTAGCCCATGCCTCACGATGGCTCTCTGATTGAAGACCTAAGAAATACTCCAGTGCCTCTTGGCACACCCTGCGTGAAAAAGGGAAGGAAAAAGACAAGCATCACTTAAATTTTGTCGAAACATTTTTATTTTAAATGCATATTAAAATTATAGACTACAGTGATACTAGTCAATTAATATAGTGGCTTAGCTACAAGCCAAGTTTTTCAACAGTTTGGCATTCAAATATCTAATAGTAACTCAATAACTTAGTTATTCTGCTGTTTTATTGCCATGAGAAGTTTAGGACTTAAATAGTTCAAAATACTTTTCCTCTAATTTGAGCTTTGTTCTTAGTCCATTTGTTTTAAAAAAAAATTCATACACTTTACCTGAAAATATCCAGATGCTGACATTTTTTTATCTCCAATGAGTTTTTAATTCTTTTCATCTCAAAGTCAAAATACAAACGGCAAGTATTTTTAAACTCAAAGGTGGTAATGTAATTAGAGATAACAGGTTTTCTTACTTATTTAAGTTAAACTGACTTTAAAAGTTTTTCTATTAACCTAAAAGATAAATGATGTTTTTATGTGGTTAAGAAAGACAAAAAAAAAAACACCGACCCCGCCCCAAATATACATTTCCAACCTATGAAACTTATTGAGACTGATTGCAAGACATACCCTAGTAACTTTTCTTCCACCTCAGGCCATGACTCCTTCCTTTCTGGGTCGTCATAGAGTCTAAACAGGATACGGAACAGACAAGCCAGAGATTGAGTCTCCTGTTTCAGGAGATTAGGTTTAGCCTTGCCCTTGAAACCTGTACAAAAAAGACACGATTATAGCAAGATGTGAAAAATATGTGCATAAGTTGGTGTGTGTGTGTGTGTGTTAAGGGGAAGAGCAGAGACAGGGACAGACAGACAGAAATAAGGGCAACAGGCTAAGAAAGTCCAAAATGTAAGAATTATTCTTGAATATATATACACACAAAAGTATCAATCATAAGCAATGCGGGTTGTGCAGTGTTTAATCTATAGTTGTTTCCAAAACAAAAATTTTATTAATTAAGAAGTTTCACTATTGTTTATGCTTATATAGGTGTACCATAATCGAAGCTGACTCTCACAGTACACACACTTTTGAGATTCAATGAGCAATAACAAAATGACCATGAAAAAAATACTAGGCTTGAAACAACACATAATGAGGCTTTGACATCAAAATGCCGTCTTGTTCGTAGAGATTTCATAGACCTGTACAGCACATTTTGCAAAAACACAAAGAAACTGTAGCAACACCAACAATTATTTGTAGAAGGCGAAAAACGCATCTGGTCCTGATGAAGTCTTAACAGTTTTTGTAAGGTCAAAATCAGAGTTTTACATCTCATAAAGGGCATTTGTGGGCATCAAAAGTGATTTTATGAACAAAGAAATATTTTTTTATTTCAACGTTGCCTGTTTTCAGGTAGTTGGAGTCTCATATATAATGCTTCAATTTGCGGTTCTGCCCTGAAGATTCATGTTGTAAAATTCTTTCCATAACAGATTTAGGAAACAGTTTTGTCCTTCAAAGATGTGAGTTCATGAATTTAATTTGTTTCAGGCCACTTTAAAACATTTACTTTACAGGAAATGACATTTCAAGAGCTAGGAAAGGGGGAAAATGAGAAAAGATAGGAATAAGAAGACACAAGTCAATGTGTCAAATATAATTACGTAGCAAGAAGAAAGAAATGTCAATGTAAAAATCATAAAATTGAATATTCCCTCAATTTGAGTTGGATTTCTTTAAATTCAAAAATAAAAATTATCAAATCCTAAGAAACAAATCTTTTAAAGAAGTTTTCTTCGATTGAAGTTCAAAGTAAAATGATTTTTAAAAGTTTACAGATACGGTTAGCATAAATAGATCAATATTTATAAAGCTCAGTAGGAAACGTTTAGTAATAGCATACTAGCTCTCAAGAGGTTAAATAAAATGATACCTAAATTGTTTAAATAGAAAATATTTCGCAAAACGTTTAAATAGAAAATATTTTGCCCTGAGAAGTAATTAGTAAAAAAATGTTTATGAGGGTTCAAGTTAAAAATGTAATGGAAATCATTTGACAAAATGTATGTAACCTTTTGAAATTCCTCCCTCAAACATACAGATGATCTATTGAAAAAAAAAATGCAGCGCTACGATATGAATGAAAATCTAGCGGCACATCCTAGCATCACAAAACTTATCCCGAAAGAAGCAACACTATATTGCGGTACACAAGTATGACCCCTCCTGACAATAAGCACATTAAGAAAAAAGTGAGATTTTTTCATAGGATTGCATCAAATTCTATTGAATACATTAATCTTTTCTTACATCATTTAATTCTATCATTTGCTGAAATAAAGACTGTCTTTTAGAAGGTATCCAGCATGTGTAAAAAAAATTGATATAATATTGATTGATGACTAGTAATGTCTCTTTTTTTTCACATCAGCCTCAGGTTTCAAGTTTGGGAATGGCCATCACCCAAAAAGGCTGAAAGTGAAAGTATAGATGCAGCTGCCAAAGGATTTCCAGCCCATTCTATATGTAGAAACAACTATTTTTTTTTTAATTGCAAATGAAATAGATGTATAAGAAATTAATTTGGATATACTTTGGTACATTTTACTGAGCCATCTGTTCCCATTTTGCAAAGAAAAGGGAAACGCCAAGCCCACATTAATACAAAAGCAATAATCTAAAAGCTTTACTGAGCATGACCGTATAGACACAAGAAAAGCAACAAAAAAAAACCAAAAAGACCCATAAAAGGCATGTCTAGCTTTACCTTCCAAAGAGCTTTTAAACCCTGGACATAAAAAAATTATAAAGATTCATTTTAGTAGAGCATAAATATACCAAAAAGATAAAACTCAGGCCCGATAAGCTTATTGCAAGCAATATAAAATTTGAGCCTCTAATTTCTTTAACTCTTGCTATGCTTTAAAAAAGTTCTCATTTTCTCTATATTTACATTGAACAATTTTTCAAGTCTTTTTTTCATTATTTTTTTCTAAAAAGTAAATCTTTGTTAATAATCATATAAACATTCAGAAAATACACTTTTTTTGCAATTAAGTTTTTACACAGACTCAGCTTAAGAATTTACATATTCACAGGTGCCAAATTCTGATTTTCATAGTAACTTGTTTCCCAACAAAATAAAATAAAGAAAGAGTGTGGACAAGATTAAGAAAGAGAGGGTCTTCAGCTTAAAGCAATCTTAAATGAAAAACCAAAGCTTTGTAAATGACTTTAAATCCAATAATTCAAGATATTAAGTTACAGTAAGTCATTTTTATGCGTTCTTAATTTTTCCATTTTTTTCCGACTCTTAGTTCCCATCCTTCCTATTTGCTTTTTGCTTCCCATTCTGTCCTGTTTCCTAAACTTTATTTTTCATTTTTCTCTTTTAATCTGATTTGTTTTTTTCCACTTTTAAATTATTTTTTTTGCTGCTTTTCCTCTCAGTTTAACAAGATGTTTTATACAAAGAAGAAAACTCTATTCTCAGAATTTTTTTTTTGTTGTTTTCCTTGATATATATATATTGTGTAGTGTACATGCTTTAAACTTTTCTTTACAAGTTAGATCTAATCTTAAATAGTTCATAAGAGTCTGGTGACGAGGGTAGTCATCTGTATTGGTTTCTGATTTTTGTAAATGCCCATTTGGATTTTGTTGCAAAAAATATACATTTTGAGTTTAGAAATATTCGAAGGTACATCACAGCATGTAGAGGTTTCATATTCCAAACAATTAAAAAAATTGAAGAAATACGCACTTCGGCAAAGTTTCATTTATCTAATCTAGTCCCAAATAAAGTGGATTCTTGAAACAAGTCTTGGAACTATCAGGACCCATAATAACCCTGAATGCCAAATACTAAAGTCATAGTTTATGCACAGGAAAATACTACCCATATGAGTTTGTCTATGCACATTTCTAACTACTTTTATATGAAGTATAACTTAAAATAAAAGTGAAAAATTATTCGTCAAAATTTTTTTTGAGAGAGGCGTGTGTTTTATTTTCGAACAGCTCAATCAAGAAAAAAAAAGATTCAAAAGATCCAAAAGACTAATCACTGTTTTGTATACATAAAGATAATTTGCAAGTTTAACAAAGAGGTTTTTTTTTGCTATGTAAAAGACAAAAAAAAGTTTTAGTGTCGTTACCAGCTTTCCAGAGTAGATTGCGCTGTTCATGGTTTGAGTTGAAAGACTTGGCAAAGCGGTGAGATTGCATCAGACAGTCTACGAACATGAGCAGCTGTGCACAGGTCAAGTGCTGGTACATGCCCTGGTCCTCCACACCAGAAGTCCCTCCTGAGCTGTGGTCACCAGGGTATGATGATTCTGACAAGGTGTCTACATCACTGCCCTTTAAGGAGAAAAAATCATAATGGGTGAATATCTGCTGACATTCATGTGAAATGAGATATAGAAAATAATGCAGAACATTGCCATGCGTGTGAGTGAAAAAAAAAATAAGTAGGTCATACTTATTAGCCCTTTGATTACAGATTTTTTTAAAATACATTAATTGAGCTTTTGTTCTACATATATTAAGCAGTTGAAAACTGAAGACATAAAATAATATCCTGTACTATTTTATTTTTGCTTCACAATATAAAACTTCTATCGTTTACCTGTGCAACAGCCAGGTTTTCTGCATCTTCACGTCTGCTGGTGGCAGGGAAAAACACAATATTATCAATAGTCTGAATAAGTTCCAGCTGCACCACACAGCGTATCAACAGCCCTTGGAACAGCTGGGCATCACTAGCACTTTTGCGGATAATACCCTGAGGCCGCTGGCCACCATGGGGCGTATGGTGAGAGTCTGGGTCTTGAGACACTGTGCTTTGCACACTGGTGACTGAGTCAGCCCGCCCTAGCCGGCCTGAGGCCACGCCTGATACTGGTGGAGCTGGATGGGTGGGACTGGTACTGTTGCCGAGCTCAGAAGGAAATTCATCCTGGTACAGAAATACAAATTTATGTAAGAAATTATAAAGTCGCAAAAACATGAGAAAACGAAATATGTTACTTGTGTTTTGTTATTAAATTATACATCACATTAAAGTATTTTTTAAGGCCAACAAGACATGAATAAACTTGTTTCAAGATATTTTGAACTATTTTTTTATTATATCTTATGATCTCATGATTTTGACCCTCATTAGTGGCACCTCTGAAAACTATTTTTAAAAGGTTTCAAAATTTATAATATTTTTTTTTTCAATATACAAGACTTGAGATGCAAGCAGATTACTTAAAGAGCAGGACAATTTTTTAGGACTTTGTAAATTCTGCCGCTTGGCACTCTTCTACAGCAGCTGCCCCTAAAAAATCTTTGATGAGCATCATGAGCACC
>BMAT01005369.1:399391-410694 GCA_019649035.1 Elysia marginata | reverse complement strand
GTTCAGTAAACTAAAAGCATGATTAGAGTGGACAGCCAATTTGCCATTAGAAAGCTACCCTCAGAGAGACTGTATGTTATCCAAGTAAGCGAAGCTTCACTAAAAGCACGGAAAGAGAGGTTTTTGTCCTGCCCAGCTTGGAGCTCTGTATCTAACAGGTAACAATCTATTTGTTTATGGACTATTGTTTGCTTTGCCTAAGCTAGACTCTTGTGAGTGCCATCAATCTTCGATAGTTTTGAGCTGCCGTTTGAAACTAAGAGATAAAAGCAAAGCCTTTGTTACTCTGCAGTTTATCCTACACTTGATTTAAACCCAGGGGTTATGAATGCCACGAACATTCTACCTTATCTTTAGAAAATTTGTCACGGATTTTTCAAATATGTAACAAGTGATTACTTAATAATCGTTCATTGACACCTACATCCTCTCAAAGTACATTTCGGTCATCAATGTAACGTTTTTGCGAGGCATTATCTTACTTTTTGGCAGCACTAGATCACGCCTAACCTGCCGTGCTAATCACTGGTCTATACTGGAGCATTCTTTGCGAATCTCAATATATAAAAATGAATTGAAATTATTGTGACCTGAACACACTTTTTCTATGTCTTTATGACCACACAAGGTCTTAAATGAAAATGTTGACCTTATAAATTACAATGCTATTTGGTATTCCTATTTCTTACCAAATAAAATTATTCAGAAACTAAAACTTTATTCACTATACACAATTTGTACTTTATCTTTGCCGCAGCAAAAGGAGAGAGAAAAAAAACTGATCTTTATAAAACGCCCCCATAACCACCCCGCCCCTAAAATAACAAAACTCGAAAAAACCATCGCCATTGATTTGAACTTAATGCAAAGTTTTGGGTAAAAAGGTAATAAATTGACTACAAAATTTTCTATTTGAAAAATGTACGAGAGACCTTTGGAATTTTCGAGAGCTTACTCTTCATGAAAGTGCGGCAAAATATATTAATTTTGTCTCGTGCTAGTTCCGAGGCTTTAAACATTATACTTTACAAGACACCACAATTTTTATTCCTTATAATATTTGTTGTAGCGATTATTATTTTCTCACTTTTTCCCTTATTTTCTTCATTTCATTTTTCATCTTTCTCTCGTCTAGAGAGGGGACCTGAATCAAGGTTTGAGTGTAATTTTTTTAATCACAAAAAACGAGATTCAAAATAATCTTCTTTAATACTCTTCTTTATATGAAAGGAAGCAAAAAACTTAAACGAAACAAACGGGGAGTTTCAAACATTAAAAAGAAATTATAGCATTAAAAACTTTTTGATACCATTGCAAGCGACATGAATTGGATAAGTTAAAACCCTAATCTGTGAATTTTATTTGAAATGAAATAACAGGTTCTTTAAAAGAAACGCAGGCAAAGACAACGAAGAAAAACTGTACAAAGAGACAAAAAGAAAAAAAGGGAAATCAACCGAGAGACACACGACTCCTATACTAATAGATGATTAATTTTTAACTCACTAGTTGTCTGCTCTTCACTGACACGGGCAATTAGCGGAATCGCAAAGTTCTCCTCTGCTTTACTACCCTCTCTCTCTCTGTCTCTCTCTATCTCTGTCTTTCTCTCCATCTCTCCTTTTCTTCCTCTCTCTCAGTCTCTGCCTGCCTCTGCCTCTTTATGTCTCTCTGACTGCCTCTGTCTCTCTGTCTGTCTGTCTGTCTGTCTGTCTGTCTCTCTCTCTCTCTCTCTCTGTTTATCTCTCTTTCTCCATTTATCTTCTATTTTCTTCTTCGCCTCTTTCTGCTTTTAATTTTCTGCTTCACTCCATTTTAATATCTTTTTAGTTCTTGCCAGCTATTTCAATTCAACCAAACTAAATGAAGTGATGGTAACAGGAAAATACTTGCGTCAGGATAAACTCTCAATACTTTGATAAAAATTCAAGAAAATATAAGTGTTGACGCAGAGACTGCTGTGCTGTATAGAGGAGTTTCTCGTGTATGTTTGACTCGTTAGGGCCCAAAGGATGGGAAGAGTTTGAACTATTTACACAGGAATTATCCATCAAGACTTGAGGCTTGTAGGCAAACATGGCTGGGTTTGGAATGATTAGAGCTCTCAAAGTCTGGGAACAGGCATTTCCTTTTTTAAAAAATATAGAAAAAATGTATATAGAAATGAAGTGAAAAGAGAAAAAGTTTAAAATTGAGAAGTTCGATAGAAGATTGCAATGCAATAGAAAACTCAAAATAGATTGCCGTGCACTTTTGCCGCAGAATCAACGTCACAATAGACAAAAAGTTCCAACTTTTCAAGACGCATTAACAAAAGTAGAATTTTAAAAAAATCTGTTCTATGAGTTCTTAAAACGTGTCAATTGAAATTTGGCTATAAGCTTTCGAACTCTTTTTCGATGTAATCTTTTGTGCTCAAACCTAAAGTGATGGAAAAGAATATATAACGAGGAAAAAATACAGTGTCACAAAATGGAAAATCTGTATTTGTGTGTTTAGATATGGATAAAAAAAAGATTTTTCTCCGTTTTACATTTCTTTTGTTATAGCCTAGACATCAATACACTAATGCCCTGCATTGTGTACTGGGGTTTAGAAAAACAAGGCGTTTGACGATGTTTAATTTTATCACCTACGCATTAACCTTAAGTATTGTGATCTCTAACACTTTCTCAATGTGGTCGAGCTTTGAGTTGTATGAGCGAGCCAAAATAAAATCACAGGCCTCATTTAGATCTAGTCGTTTGATTTTGATGAAAATCTGCATGACTAGAGTTTATTTCACCGATTTATACAAGACATATTTGAAATATGGAATAGGAAACCAAGTTTTCCCAAAGAACAAATATTTTCCGGCAATAATGAGATTGTGCCTTTCATACGAATCAAAGTCCTGCAACGAAAAGCAAAAACAAAAGAAAGAATTAGCAAACACAAAAGACATTTTCAACACAAATCTTTGTTAGTAAATACTATTATGCTTATTGTGCTTGTGGACTTCCTTGTGATAACTTAAAAATATATTTAAAATTTTGTAGGAAATGAACTGTTCTGTTTTGCCATCTTTTTCACAGATTTTCACTCAGCCGTTTTGTAAAGGAGGCTGTTATTGTTGGCCTTTCTGTGAAAACTGGAAAAAGATATTAAAGTACTCTCTTTAAGAAAAGTGCATTGTTTATCCATGCTATGCCCTCTCAAGTTGAATTATAGCTCAATTATTCATTGAGGATTTCCCATTTTATTTCCAAATTACTAATGAAACTACACTTTAACACGCGAAGCAAGTGCCTAAAAAGCCAGACGTCCTCACCTATACTCCAAGGTGACCAAGTCAGTTGGCTGATCATAGAAAAGATCCGGCCCTCGAGTGTTGTCATGATGCTCGATATTCAACCACACATAAATTGTTTTTTGTTCAATGCTGGACACATTCAACTTAAACACACTCTTTGCACTCATATTTAGGGTCCTTCAACTCGTAACCGTGAGATAGAGCTTCAATATATATAAAGTTAAGATAAAACGATATAAAAACATACGAAAATGGATCAAATGATTCGCGAAAAATTTTCTCAAAACTTAAAAAAAGCTTAAAGTATTGTTAGCTTCCATACCAGTATTGATATCGGAAAATTTTCTACTTCAAGAATTGACAGAATTAGATATTAAAAGCTGCAAACAAAGAGTTTCTTAAATATTCCTAAGGCTATTCAGTGCTGAACAAAGCGTCTGCATAGACGACAAGAACTAACCGATTTTGAGTAGATTATAGATCATTTAAAAAGGAGTCATTCTTTCCTCAAGCAGGAATACCAAAAAAGCATTTGCCTCGTCAAACACAGCTGTTTTAGAATGTAAACCTAAATTAACTAACAATGTTATTATAGTTTAATTGACGCTTTTCCAGAACCCTGCGTTTAAATTTTAATATAGCTTTTTAAATAAATTTTATCACATCAAGTAGAATTTACAGGCATCATATGGAATTTGTATGTCAACATTAGTAAAGATTGGTTACCCACATCCGAAGACAAACGAAACCAAAACTAAGAAAAACATCAGTCATAAAGTTGGTTCTCAATAAATTGTGCTGAAACCAGCAAAAAGAAGCTGTTGCTACAATCATATTGATCTAGGTTCTACTGAAATCTATACATTGTCTCAAAAAGGATGATTTAAAAATATCTAGGTTTCAGAATAACATGAACGAAACAAGAAATAGTTTCAATTTTTTTCTTTTACACTTGTTTAACCCCAGTCTAGAAACCCCGGAAACGGAGATAAAAGCCGCGACAAGTTTTTCTACAGAACTGTACCTCCGGATCCAGGAGCACCAATTTTTCTATGTCACTAACAGCGGTGGAAAGGTTAGATTAATCTCTGCGAGAAAAAGCTGCTACGTTGCTTTTAAATCCGTGGGGCTCATGCAAAGTTCTTCTAGATTTATTACCTTAAAATCGCTATAACACACATTGTTATGGTTTTCCTGGTTTCTATAAAAAGGCAGAGATGAAGAAAGAAAATCAAAAACAAAAATTGCTGCGTCAAGTAGAAACAGAGCATTGCTTAAAGCTCTTACAACCAATCACTTCAGTCTCTAGCAATGTTTTCTTTTTCTTTTTTTACAAAGGAAATGCCTTAAAAAAAACCACATTTTTGCGTTAGGAAATTTAGACTTAAACTTACTCGAGAGCATTAAAATAATAAAGAAAGTTCCCAACACTGCTTTCTAGCCTAATTGCAGAAGAGTTTTATACAGACGTAGAGAATTACTAGTTTCAGTCATCTTTACCGGGGATAACCAAACAGAAGTCAAGCAGGAGAGAGTAACGGACCAGCATTGGTAGAAAGACTTACATGTAAAGCGTAAGAACTACATACAGATTGCTTGGTCGCTTGATTGTTACACTTTCTAATGGACTAAAAGTTTCAAAAATGTTAAATAACAGATATGACAGTAGAAGATCGGAAATTAGGTCGCTCAAGTACATGTATGGCTGTTGTTTTTGGAGGAGGTAAAAAAAAACCTAAGAAAACTGCAATATACTAAAGACTAGCTACAAATGCTACTCAAATGATACAGTTCCAAATCTAGTGAAAAAATATTTTTTCATCTCTTTTCAAGAAATAGCAAACACAATAAACTCACCTTGTTGATGGTCACAGGAGCGAAGAGTGTTTTTTTTTCCTTTTTAAAGTGGGTCCCCTTTTACGTATTATTTTCTGCTGCTTAGACGCTGAGCAAACTTTGTCTACAGTAATAGACATCAGCGCTTAAGCAAGAAATACGTTAATGTAAAACACGCAAATGGACTCTTTACTGTTTTCAATCCATTTATTCTCTTTCCATTTGTCTGTCTCTTTTCTTTTACTCTGAAATGTTTTCTCATCTTTATCGCATTAAATTCACTTGCGCGTCTATCTATCTGACTAAATATCTATCTATCTATCCCTGTCTATATCTATAACCGATCTATGTATCTTTCTGTCTGTCTGTCTGTCTATCTATCTATCTATTTGTCTATCTATCTATCGATCTATCTATCTATCTAACAACTTATATGTTGTGTCGTTGACAAAAATTGAAATCATGTACGCAGAAAAACTTGTCTTGGTTTTAAATGTGAGAGATCATTTTATTCACAAAAGCTGTGACATCCAATCGCATTTACAACGTGGTGTACAATAGTTGACATTAACAAATATAAGCATGAGAATAATAATAAACATTCGCTTCGACTTTGTCATTCTTAACATAAGCAATAAATCACCAACAGGATATGAACATGAGGGCCAAATATGCACAGAAATGAGCATAACATGGTAATCAATTTATATCATGAACACACAAGTAAGGGAAACAACTTTACACTGCGTATTGCACTGAGTTCGCAAATGTAAAGAACTCGGACGTATTTCTCATACATTGTGTATATATATATATCTTATTATCTACTAAGCACGAAACACAAGTGTACACACAACAAGACCAGCAGGAAGCATGGTGATCTTATGTAACACAATGTTGATAATTTTACCATTGTGCTTATGTATAAATTACTAATATATTTACATGTATCTATTTATAGCTCTATACATAATGGTCTAGTCCTAACTTTTTTGTCCAGTCTCGTGGATCGGTATTCCATTACATAAATAATCTGGAAATCTATCTATCTATCTATCTTTCTATCTACCTACCTATCTACCTATTATCTGTCTATCTATCTATATCTATCTATCTATCTATATATCCACCTACCTATCTACCTATCTATCGTCGCGTTAGTTCTTTTTTAATGTAACTCCATTTTTTTTGTAAAATCCGGAAAAAAATTGGCGGCCTATCGGTATTAACTAAATGTTTTCCACTTATCGCCCCAGCGCTTTGTCTCTCCTCCTCCCAGTTTTCCAGATCTAGACTGTTCTTGATCCGCCTAAACTGCAACGCATTCAATGTTGGATTATTTTAACTCTATCTGAGCCCATCACGAAATGTTTTTTTTCTCAGAACTGTTAAAATAGTCTGTGTTCTACTTCCTCGATGCCACTTTTATGTTGGTTCTTGATTGCACCCAAACCGAGTGCCAATCTAATTGGCTAACTCGGGCCGACGCTCACTGCCTTAAATTAAACAACAAAAACTTCGATCGCCAAGGACGTATCGTCAAACAACAGCGGCATTGAAATGGAACAAACTACTTGAATCTAACCATTCTGTAGGTCCTACATAATAATATTCCTTGTTTTTATGTTTTTGTGTGCTTTACAACAGACAAAAGCAAATAAATAAGAAACAGAAAATAATAATTATGTAGAACTTGAAGAAATTACTTTTACGACCAGGAAAGACCTACCAACTGATTTGCATCATCAGACGAGGAATATTTGTAATAAAGTAAATAAAATACGAAAATGATCGTATGATAAGTCGGCTTGTATAAACGGGTGCTAAGATTACTACATATTTCTTCAGTTTTTTATAGACCAGAATAAAGCCCCAAGTGAGAGAAACATCTTTGTCTATGTAAACTATAATTATACAATTTGAACTAAAAGTAAATTTTATTAAACAGTAATTTCCCAAAGAGACGGTAATTAAATGATCTAAAAAGGAAAACAAATTATCAGTCGTAAAATGGAAAATACAACTACACAAGTTATAAAAGTGTATAACCCAAAAGAAAGAAGAGGCATGAGTCGTTAATTGTTTGATAAACAGACTAAACGATACACCAGTCAAAAGATATACACATGAAGACAAACAAAAAAACAGGTTAGAGAGAAAAAGAGATAGAGATTGGGAAGATAGAGAAATATCAGGAGAACCTAAGTTCAAAAGAGACATAAGACGGATAAAATAGAGGGCAAAAAGCCACAAAGAAAAGAGCATACTGTAGAAAATTGAATTGAATGTCTTTAGTTTTATTTTATACGGTAAAAAGCACCCAAAGTGTCCTCTTCATTGGCCTTTAACATAAAACAGCAGTCTCATAAACATCTATTTAAAGCTAAAGAAAAAAAAAACAGAAAAAAGATAAAGGTAGATATAATAAGTTAATTGATACAAATCGATAAAATGTGGGATAGATATCAAGAGAAACAAACAAATGTTATGATGGAAAAAGGAAGAAAGAAAGAGAGAGAGAGGGAGAGAGAGAGGAGAGAGAGAGAGAGAGAGAGATTGGGGAAGACTGAAAAACCGATAGATTGGCGGGAAGCACAATGATGTGAGTAACTGTTTCAATAATGCACTTTTAGACTGTTAGGTTTATTCTCGTGAGAACTCACCATAAGATAAATGTTTTTAAAAAATGTTTGCACACTGCCTTTGGATCAGATCGCAACAAAGAAATAAAGAAAAAAGTCAAAAGGCAAAAAGAAAAATTTCAAACTGTTTCCTCTATTGCGGACCATAACGAACAGTTGTTAAACACCATCAATCAAATGAAATCTATGCACGGTTCAGTAAAGAAAAGAAATCAATGACGCCACAAGTGCAGAAAAACTTTAAGAAAAGCGTCTGAGATTTGAAACATTTTCTCCACATGACGAGAGAAATTGCATGCAACGCTAGTATTACAAGAGAATTTATTGCTTCCAATATTATTTCGGCTGATTGCACAGTGCTAGATGAACTTGAGGGTACAGGAAACTAAGCCAGCGGTGCGCGCCTTGTACCACAGAGATTGAGTTGAATAGTTTCCCCTATTTTACAGTTGATTTACTGCGCCGATACTTGCAGTACTTTGAGAACCACAGGCAAAATAATTGATTTAATTAAACTGCATGAATGGCCCAATAAAAACACAACGACAGGAAAAAAATTAAATGTTTTAACCATAGCTTTGTGCCATATCCAGTGTTGACACCACCACCACCACCACCACCACCACTACTATCACTACTACTACTACTACTACTACTACTACTACTACTACTACTACTACTACTACTACTACTACTACTACTACTACTTCTATAATAATGAGACTAACAGCGGTTGTAATAGATTCCATTAACAACAACTTTTTCGGAAATATGAATACAGTTTTACAATCTCATTGGATAAATAATTCCACTTATAACACAATACTATACGCGAGTTTAATATAAATAGGTGAACTGTATTCAAAATACTATGAGTGTATAAATCATAGGTGCCACTACTAAAATCAATTAATTGAAGCTTTGCAAAAACTACTGTAACACTTAAAAAATTAATGTTTATATGTAAAGGTAAAGGTAAAGGTAGTCCCATTCTCGACACGGGCGTAGGGGAACAAGGAGCAGGGTCCTTGTTTTTCTAGGCACACGGCATAGTGAGGTAGTTTGCCATTGCTTTCCTCGCCGCCTTTACTGATGTTTATATGTACACAGAAAAAAAAATCAAGAAATATGAGTAAAATCCATAATTATTGTTTATCGGTATATTGGCATTAAGAAATGGATAGAATACTTGCAGCAAGTATCCATTCCTATTAGAAGAAAACTTTTAAAAGCAGTTTGAATATGTACCATTGATTCATTTTCATCAGTTTCTTTATTATGCCTCTAACTAATTTGTTGTTGATCAGCGTCCTGGAATTCCGTGCTCTTTTTATCTTTAATAAATGCCTGTTAGGATAATAAAAATTTGTAACGTTGGATGAAAAAAAAAACCCGGCCTTATTTGTGGTTACCGAGGAGTTCGTGTGTGCTAATCTCAATGATGAATATAAAAATGTTATAATCGCTGAGAGCTCGGCTAACAAGGAATGTTACTAGATATTTTTGCACTGTAAATACTAAATTTTTACCTTAAAAGGCCCAGTGAGTATGCAGTTAAAAAAATCCCATGAGTAATAAGATTTAGTTCAATTCGGACATCAGCTTAATTTTTGTTTGACATAACTTTAAGTTTCGTCTCTGTATTCAAGTTATGCGGTATTTAATTTCCCTTTTATGAAAAGACTTGGGTAGCCATGAGAATTCTTCTCCGGCAGAATGCATCATCTGGACTAACTTTGACGGATCTATGTAAAGAACTGAAGGGATGAAAAGATGTGAGTTATTATTAATGTGGGTGCGTCTTATCTCCTAGTTTTAATATTTAAGATTATGTAGTATGAATGAAAGGTCGAGAATCAATTTTGATTAAAATAAACATGAACACTAAACACCTGAATTTTTTTGTTTGTTTGTAGACTTAGTACAATACAAATACATACCCATTCTACAACAATAAAAACAAAATCAAGGACAGCAACAAAAACAACAACAACAACAACAACTACTACTGTTACTACTACTACTAAGCTTACTACTACTACTACTACTACTACTACTACTACTACTACTGCTACTACTACTACTACTACTGCTACTACTACTACTACTACTACTACTACTACTACTACTACTACTACTACTACTACTACTACTACTACTACTGCTATCATTTTTGTTATTAATATCATTAACTGTTATCATTTTTACTCTGCCATTATTATAATCATTCTTCTTCTTATTATTATTGTAAATAATATTTAAAAATAGGGTGCAAAATAGGTAGCTTAATCCTAAAACTTCTTCTGACATGCAATGATGGTTTCTGCTATTCAAATGAAAAAAAAGAAGTTCTTACCAAACGGGCCTTACTATCCAGTCCACTCTAATACTTTAACTCAAAGTCGCAGAATGCACAATGCTCTAATCAGTAACTGTTCTTTTCAAGGTAGGTATACACGCTTTAATTTTTGTTTATCTCCAAGACTAGAAACACATGTGACAGGAAGAAAAATTAGGAACCTGACAGAACTGTCAAAATTGTACATTTGCTTTATAGTATAAAAGATCTACCGAAAAGAATAATGGATTTGGGCATCTTGAAATCAATTAAATTTAGCGCTGAAAAAAAGAGGGAAGAAACACTCCACCAAGTTGTTAATGATACAGTTTTCAGCCTATCCTCTCAGGGCGTCGCCTCAATGTTTAAAAACTATAGCGACTTTGAATACACTATCATAAACGTAAGAATGTTGCAAGTTAAGCTGATATTAATTGTTTTGTGAGGAATCATTGAGAATAGTATAAGAGATAATTAAAGTCATCTTTCAATTTTGATCAGTAAATTTTGTTCATTTTCATGGACAAAGCCATAGGAATCCATGACAGTAACACTTTCTTTACATCGTCGTGGTTGCGTTTTTGTTTGAAAGGATATAGACATTTTAATGTTTCATGAACCTCTTAGCTAAATATTATTTGTGTTCTGGACAGCCCGCTGATTGGTAGTTATCCACGAAGAAGGGACGGAGACTGGAACGTGTTACTAAAGCGTTAGACAGGCTACTGTAAAAGTCACCCCAATGCTCTTGGCAGGATGTCCTAGCATCAATATTTTAGAGAACCTGGGGCTCAGCTAGTGGTTATTATGGACCTCACACCATTGGCATGACGAAAGTGCTGTAACGAAGAGGCCAGGGATTCTTCTTTAAGATGAAGAAGATTTTCACAATGATTACAAATGCGGAACCAGACACAAATGTGAGTGAAAGAGACAAAGTTAGAAATATATTATTGGTAGAGTAAACAAACAGCTAATAAAGAGAAAAGTGAGAATTTGAAAAAAAGTTAAAGAAATGGAGATTTAGATACTGTAAGCAGACAGTAAGGAAGAAAAGGAGATGAAAATGAGAGAAAGATAAATTACACGCTACTATAGTAGCTCGTTCCTGGTATGACACACCCACTCGTGGGTACAGAGAAATAAAGATAGATGAATAGAAAGAGAAAGACAGTGAGAGAGATGAGAGAGAGAG
>BMAT01005369.1:353389-366919 GCA_019649035.1 Elysia marginata | reverse complement strand
AGAGAGAGAGAGAGAGAGAGAGTCGTGGGTAAACACTGGAGCAAACAGCGCTTTACACAACTTTAAATGAATACGTAGAATGGCATAGAGATACATCGCTAGTCCGGGTTTTAAAGTGGAGAAAACAAAAGTCAAATAAAATTATTGCAATCAATAAATACACCACTGACTATAAACATTCCCATAGGTCTTCCTCGTAATCTCCGTTTGCTTTAGGGCTAGTAAGCATTCTATGTCACTGTGAATTAGGAGACGAAAGCTGACTCTCTCAGGTTGCTAGAAAAGTCTTCCTTAGATCGGTATCCATGATTTTAGTGATTTAATGTTTTAGTGAAATGAAACACGTCTCGTATTCTCTGAATATGTACAGAAATCGGCAGAACTGTATGAGATACACAGGTCTTTGGGTGGAACTAATTTTAAATCAAATACATTTTCTTATCTATTGTTAAAAGTATAATTGCATATTGAAAGATATGACTTCAAGTCGAAACAAAGGGCTATTTTAAAGAAATAATAGCATATTTAAATTATTATTTGAAAAGCTGAATCTGATAAAAAGATTAAGACAAGAACCAATTTGAGTGAAGAAGGGAGAAAGATCTCTTTTTATACATAAAGCATTGCCTTAAATTTTATATTCAAATAACATATTTTCTGGTTTTTAAACAGCTTCCGTAAAATGTAAAAAGTTACGGTTTAGTTATCCTAGATCTGAAAATCTTACAATATCGATCACGATTATATAATTCCGATAGAAGAAGAAAAGGAAAAGAATATCGTTATTTTGCGAGGATTATCTTCAGCTGAAAGGTATAGTGCCCTCTGGACAGTAAGCTGAAAGCAATGAAGATTAGACATTCTAAACCTGTGACTATCAGACAGAGTGTTAACTAAAGAGACCAATGGGAAAAGCAGCGCTACCTATTGGATAAGTTCAACAAATCAGAGAAGTAAAACGTTACATAAAATGAAACTAAAGTGTTGCGAAAGGCGATAAGATTTGTGAATTAATAAGGCCTCATATTGCGAAAGAAACAGGAAATATTGAAAAAGTGCTCGTAAAATGTAGACCATTTAAAATATGATTATAAATGTAAGGTATGAATAGGACCAGTTCAGTGATAATTCGAAAAGAAAGAAGGAACTACTTTTAAAAATAACCAAAACCGTCATGGATAGAAAGGGTGGGGTTCAGGGAAAGTGCATGTAGACAGTTTAGAAGGAAAAGCAGAAAGGAAGAAAGAAAGAGAGAGATAGAGAGAGAGAGAGAAAGAGAGAGTAAAAGATAGCGATGAAAATAACATTTAGATAGAAAAACGCAATAAGAAATAAGAAAATAAAAATTTGGAAAGAAAGGATAAGAAAGATATAGAGAAAGATAGAGAGGGAGGGAGAGAGACTTTTCCCACTTTTCATGACTGAGCATCGTAAGAGATTAATTTTCACAGTAAATTAAACAAGCTCAATAAATCTTGCGCGAGATCGACATTGTCATAATTAGAAAGAACAAATTTAGGTGACGCTGGGGTTCTATTGCTATTCTTAGTAAAGCATCGCCGGGCAAGGCACTTGTGTTGAGCTGGTTGAGATTCCCGGGAGCAGCCGGTGTTTGTGCTTCCACCGACTGTTTAGAAATACGTTGTTCACACCTTTTATAAACTGTTAGGCATTAGAGACAGCCACCTTGAAAGCTATTACATTTTTCGTCTCTCTCAGAAACTCTGCTCTACTGTAGCTATTGTTATGCATGTGGATAATTAAGCGTATTAACCATAACAATCTTCCAAACAATACGTTCAGAAAAGAGTTATAATGAAATAGAGGTTTAGGGAGATAGACGGGGAGAGAGAGAAAGTGAGTGAGAGAAAGAAAGAATGAGAGAGAGAGAAAGAGTGAGAGAGAGAGAAAGAGGGGGGCGAGAGAGAATCTTTTAGATAAAGTAGTTGTCAAAAACGTGAATGATGCCGATGAAAATCTTTACAACAGAAACTAACAAACGATCGTTGTAATTTATTCTGTATATACAATTTTTTTTAAATTTTAGGTATAATAACTACTTACATTTGTGCAGATAGAACTGCGAAAAAAAAACCAGACAAATTTTGTTTGTTTATGAATCGATCTTATCTTATTGTAAATTTCCCAATTTACCTTTAAAAAGACAGAGATTTCAAAACTTTTGCTGTACTCCACTGGTAGGTTTTAACCTAAATGTCAAAGTTAAATATATTGAAAGCTTCAAGAAGAACTGCCTAGTTACAGTATACGATATATACATCGATTGAGACATAATTGCTTTAAGTTCTATAGACTAACATAGTCTCGACAATCACCCGTATCGATATTTCCATAGTTATGTTAAAAGCAAATATACGAATACTAAAGCAATTACAGTCAAATCAACAGACCCTTGTAAAACAAAATGTTTACGACATTCTTTTTAGAGTTTAGATTTTCAGAAAAAAAAACCTTGATAGTTAGGAAAATTAAGTCTCTTCTTGAACTCGTCAATATAAAACATGTAATTATGACTTTCGAGGGAAAACCAGCAACTTGGAGTCTAAAGTTACAAATTACCATATACTATCTGTTTTTTCTGTTACGCATAAACATTACCTTTCGTGATGGAAATAGTAAGCTCATAATAATTTATCTAACTCTTTACACCCTGAGAGAAAAATCTATAAGGAAATTAGAAATGCTAAATTTATTGCATTTTTAATGCTCGGAACAAAAAAAAATAAAGTTAAAAGCTAAAATTAATGGCAATGTAAAAGCTTTTACACTGTAATGATAATTGTAACTCCACCCTTTACACAGAAATTGATACACATAAACTGACCTTTTACACTTTTTAAACACCCTTATTTCAGGGCAAGTTTTGTCTCAACTTTTCCTAAATATCTAAATATCTTAGTTTTACGGAATTGGGACTCAACATAAAGTGCAATTGTAACTCAGATTGCGTTATTATCAACAATTCATTAACTATTTTGTACCGATACAAGCTGCGAATGTGTAGAGGATAAAGGAATCTTTGTCATCGAAACAAACAAAAAAAATTGGAAAAAAAAAGAAAATTTGAATAAAATTTAATTTAAAGAAAATTCAATACAGGTCATTTCAACACGTTCCCTCTAATGCTAGATAAATAAAAAAAACAGCGAGTCTGAAAACCGAACTATAATGTTGGGATTGATGGTACGTTTAACATAATTTTTCCTTACAGCTTAGGGTTAGCTTATAGTTGTCCCTCAGCAAGAAGGCATTTGCGTTCGCTAGAAAGAGTAGCATTTCTTTCAAAATAACCTCACGACCATTATAGTGTACATTTTTACTCAAGCTCAGGGCCAGCCTTAGGTTGAAATCTTTCAGCCACTTCGAGCCTCGTTATATCAGAAGCATGATGTCCATCAAAATATATTTTTCTTACAATCTTCATACAACTAAAAATCTTTCCCTGTTAAAAATCAATGCAACCCGGTTTTTCTTAGTTTTAGTATCCTATTTTCTTTCTTTGCTTAGGATGACGTCTGTGTTGGCGTGACTGACGAGCGTGCTGTGGTCAGCAAATCAATAATAGATCTAGAAGATGATACAATCAGAGGGCGCTGCCTTTAATCTCGAGTCAGCCGGTTTTAGCGGCCAGGGGAAGCCACATATTGAGATAGGAGACGTACGTAGTTCATACCACTCTCACATAGAAGTTTAAATATTTAAGCTTTATAACACAATGAGGATGACGAATTCGCTTGACGCAATTTTGAAATTAAAGAAATAATGGAAAGCATATTAACAAAATTAACACCCCCCCCCCTTAAATATGAGCGAATTTAAACAGGACGTTGACATATAATTATATACATGTTGTCGCTAGGAGGCAACAGTTTTTTTTCTTCAAATTTATATCAAGACACGATAACCTAATAAAAAAGCGACAAAAAAAAAAGAAACAGAAGAAGAAACTGCCATGTCTTAAGACCCTTTAAAGATGAGACAGCAAATAAACCTACGCCGATTAACCCAATTTAAAGATTCTGTGCACCAAGGTTTTTTGTAACCAAGCCGTTTACACTGGAATCTTTGTACAGCTTTTAAGCTCACACAGTAACAGCAGGCAAAGCAGCATTATCATCCTAGCATCATCCTAGCACAGTCGCAATATCTTTCATTGTCTTCAGCCAAGGAGCCATGTACAAGCTTAACGCTAGTTTGAGGCGAGGCAACATATACATACACTATACAGCCTGTTTTGGAAATTAAAGTCGCAATGCTGAGTCAGGAATCTAAACGTGGATCTCCTCATTCGAAAGCGAGTCTAACTTTAATGCATGACTCTATGAAAAAAGTAGAAAACGAAGGATTTTAAAGATTATAAATAAGGAATAAAAAAGTAGAAGAAAATAATAATCATAGAACCTCAGCAAGAGGAAAAGGTGAAAGTGGTTAGATAGACTAACAAAAAGATAAGAGCTTATTCCCATAGCTTTATTACAGTTTTTATCAACAGCACAATAACAGTTTTTGCCGATAACTAGAAACAGGTAGAGTGGTTTTTTATTGAGGTAATTTGCTACACTCTGTAAACACAATTAACCTTAAAAACTCTCGATTAAGTGCGGGAAAAACCGGAAAGTCATACTTTATGAACGTCTTACAGCCGTTTGCAAGATGTTCATATATGTATTTAACTGTCTCCTAAGTTACATGAAGCTGCTGATATGGAGAGCGTTTGCAGTGTTATCTCGAAATGGGTTACGGCGTATCAACAAGCTGAAGACAAAAGTGTTCTAGACCAATAGCGGCGGTGCTGAGAATGAAGAGATTAAAACTCTCTTCACAAAGCTTGTTTTGTTCCATTTATTGAAACCAGGTGAAGTGACTGCGATCAATAAGTCAAGAGGTTTTACAGTAATCAAAAACAAGTGCATCTCTAAGACAGCCATGTGTAATTGATAGCTCTCTCAATAACATTCTCATGAAACATAGAAATGAAAATAAATATCTATGATAAAAAATAGGCATTACAAACGTCAGAGACATGCAGAGAATAATATATCTGTACATTCATTTGAAATTAAAATAAAATTATTTAGAACATTCGTATCCAATCCTGTTCTATCTACGAAGTAGTTAGAAGTTAAAAGCTTTGATTTTTGCTCAATTCTGTTCAATCGATTTTAATTAATATACATATGTGAAATTATGATTAATTCGTTTCTTCGCCATCATGCCTCAACCCCCTTTTTCGCTTCACCAAAGAAAGATACCCATTAATTGTTTAAAAAGCCAGTCTTATCTGAACAGAACAAAGCAGAAAGCCCAGATGCTGGTGATGAGCCCAATCTGCTGTTTTGAACATAAGGGCCCTTTTGAGCATCCCAATCATGCTCGCCTCTGTGCAAGTCTGGCGAGAACGTCTCAGCATGAATAGCCGAGACTGACACGTCGCCATATTAAGCTTCCATGTTTCTCTCGGCTAATGAGGCCCGCAGTCCAGCAAGTAGAATCTAGTTCTAGTTAGAGTAAACACAGTGTTTTACATTTCTACCTCTTCTCTTTTCCATATTTTCCTCTAGGGCTGAAGATTTATTATTTACTTGATATATGGGCGATTATTCTGGTCTTTTTGCAATGTATAAAGCCACTTAAAACTATTCGGGGAAAGTTTATAAGTTCACTATCTCAACCTTCACATGACTGGTCTGGGAAGAAGCTGAAAAGTTGGTTATGCCATAGAAACATTCTAGTTTTACCAAGCAAAAGTTGTCTCAATTTCTTCAAAGTGCGTAATCAATAACTTAAAAGACAGCAGGCCTTGCCTATTAAACGAATATTCATTACCAACAAAATTCACAGCATTAACAAATCTAGATTGTTTTAACCGTATGTTTAGCCATGAACTGTCAATGCCTAAGGTTTTGAAATTAAAGTAAAAAATTATCTAGTTTTAATTAAAAACTTAAATTCAATTTTTGTAATTCGGACCCTTTCGATGATACACCAAATTTTGACAGATTTATTATAATTTAAAACGTACTCAATGATAAATATAATAGATTGTATTGATGAATACGAAAAGTTTTCAAGCTTCTAGGGGGTCAATTTAAATATGGTTTTGTTGGTGTAAATTGTCATTTCTGATTGCAAGACCACTTTGACTTTTTCCATTTTTATTATTACGTACTTCATGATTTGTTGAAGACATCACTGTCCAGCTCATCTTTGGAAGTTTCTTCATTTTCTGACCTTTGTTTTTAAGTGAACCCGAGTATCCTTGCTTTACTTCAAGCCAGCAGGCCTGCAAAAACAAATTAAACACGTCTAAACCAGACTTACTCTCAAATCCACCAGGATGGTATTCCAAACAAGGCTACTGCGACAAAATCGATTGCGCTTTTCAAAGACCCTAAACAAAATTTCCAATTTAAAAAAAAAAGATTATCAGCATTAGAAATTGTGCGGTTCACGTAAGTAGTCAAAATCAATATTTCAAAAATGTAATGCTAGCAGAGGGTTTCCTGAGAGGAATATGATCTCAATATCAAAGAAACGTAATAAGACATTTTTATTTTACCTTGTGTGTATAAAGGAGAGAAGAGTGAGATAGCGAAAGAAAGATACAGAGGAAAAGAGCAAAGGACGGCGAAAAATAGATAGACAGATAGAGAGAGAGAGAGAGAGAGAGAGAGAGAGAGACCTCAACATTGTTTGTTTTAAGTTAATTCAATAAACAACTTTAAAAAATTACGAAACACGCTTTAAACATTTCTATTTGAATTAAGGCTTGTTTTGATGGGGGTATGAGTTGCCAGAACTAATGGGAAAAGATGAGCTGATTTCTTAACACTGAAAAAATTGCGAACACAAAAACTACTGAAACAAAAAAAAAGAGCGAGAAAATCCCGGCTTTGATGAACTTAAAGAGGAGACAAGAATGGATGAAAAAAGGAAATTATACGCAATTCAAAAGTACCTGTTTTGCCCTACCCCCTACTTTTAAAGAAGCAACTCAAATTCGCGAATGCGCCCTCCCCTACTATTAAAGATACAACTCAACTTTGCGACTGTATCCTCCCCCTACTATTAAAGATACAACTTAACTTTGCGACTGTATCCTCCCCCTACTATTAAAGATACAACTCAACTTTGCGACTGTATCCTCCCCCTACTCTTTAAGATACAACTCACCTTCACCACTGTGCCCGTAGCCAACACACAACCTCAGAAAAACAATGAGACGAAAATGTGATTGAGCTTACTGGTAAAAAGATCTTTAGAAAAAGATTGAAAAATATTATAAATTGGAAATATATTATAGATTTTAAAATGTTTAATAAAGACTTAGAAAACTAAGATACCTGCAGGCAAGGTGAGTACAATCTGTTCGTAATTTCACATTTTGTTTATACATACAAGCACCATTCGTTTGTAATGTCAGTGAAATAAAATAAACACTGTTTAGAATTCTAGTGACTAGAAAGGTTTAGCAAAGAGAGGATTCATGAGAAGAACCACACAGAATATCAATTACTTTAACAATGTGAGATTCGAACCGGCTTCTACAGACGTTACCAATGTAATATCTTCTGGCTGGCAGCTAGCTTACCTCACCGTCTCCTCCCTAGAGTGAGTTTTTTTTTTGTCATTGTCAGATAGCTTAGCATTTTCAATTCAGCTGATTACATTGTTAAACTGTCTCACCTTTAGCTGTGTAAAAATATCCTTTTTAAATATCCCTAATATAGCTTTGCTCCTCCCTCTAGTTCTGTTTTTGGAATTTTTCAGAAGATTTAAAGTCTTTAATAAAAGCATTGTGCCTGTTACTTTTTTTTATCGCAGAGCGATCTTTTCCCATAAAAATGTTAAGAACTAGATGCAAATTATTGGCAATATAAAAAATTGGATCGCAACTAGTACATAGAACAAAGCACCAGAATTGTTGTAAGTACTCTCAATGTTTTTGTCAAATTGCAGTAGCAAAGAACGCAAGCAAAAAAAAAAAACAAAAAAAAAAAAAAAAAAACAATGACGTCGTACGCGTTGTAAAAGTCTGAATGAAGACGAAGCAAGTAATGCAACAAAGCAGATTGAAATCCGTTCCATTGATTATCCTTGATGACATTTTCTTCATAAAAATTGCACTTTGGAATGTTTTAACAAATTGAGACAAATTGTACAAGCCTTGAGAAATGATTGGAATATCGATTGTAATCCTTCTCTTCCAATGAAGCTTTGAGTTGAGACAGCGATAGCATCTGAAGAGAAAATTTGTACTTAGATGTGGGTGGATTACCAAGTTTACGGTCCATTCATATTTTTTAGATGCAAGCATTTTGAAAATGAAATGAAAAAATAAATCGATAGAGGGTCAAAAGATTTTGAGCAAAATGAAAATTAGAACCTACCATAGGTCAAAACAGTTTATCAAAGAATAACGAAAAAAAAACCAGGGAGAACACATAAACACAATAACAACATCAAAGGCAACATAGGAACTATAGACATTGATATGTGCATAAATACAACGAAATTTGGTTTTTACAATGATGTAGGAAACAATAGTATGATCTTGATACCGAGCTTTTCAATACGTAAATCTTAAACCAGTTTGGTGGGTATATATAAGTATCATTTTTTGTAGAATAAATTTAGGGAATGCTCTTGCCATTCTTGTGCGAAAGAATGAGAGCATAATTGCATCTAAAATATATTGACTTTTTATAACAGATTTCCTCATTTGTTTAGAATATTTTGAAAAGTGGGTAAACTGAAGGAAACTTAGCGTACCCGGAATTGTTTTAAAAGAAAAGTAATATTTACTTTATCTACGCATTGAAAAAGACTTAAAAGTGCAACAACGTTTTGAGTGGATTTAAAAATGTGTAAGACAAAGGTCTTTAAGAAAGACTAAAAGAAATCCCAAAACAACATAAATACCAATGAAAAATCAATCTACTAAATCACACAGCAATTAAAATTTGTAGGCTGAAGTACCTTCTCTTGTTATCTGCTTGTTACTGTTGTGTGTTAGACGTCTCTCAAGTCTAAAGATATTTAGCGAGAAATATACGGTCACATCACACGAGATGTCCAAACTACCTCTTATCAAATATTCAACCAGGGTAAAAAGTAGCCAGATATGCTCCTCAAACATTGAAGTAATTTCTACTTGTGTGCTAAATATTTATGTCAAAGCACAGGCCTTGTGTTCCGTGCTTGATAGTCTTTGACAAATTCCACCTTATCTATTGTTACAAATTTGACCAGCCAAGACAAATTTTTCCACGCTGACAAGATAGAAGACCTGCTACCGTACCCTGTACGCACGAGGAACGTCAATTTCACGACCACCTGAGGGCGTCATCCCATTGTGGAGTCCCCGCCCTCTCCCCCTTCCCATTCTTTCTTCGCAATTCTGGCTTGGCATCAGACTACACGACTATGAGATCTAATTATCGCGGCAAAAGACAATCTAACTGACCGACGCAGTCTCTGGGCTTCAATTGTCTACAATGACGCCTAGAGCACTGTCCTGGTCTTACAAAGATGGAATCCGCTTCTAAACTTGGACATAGGTCAGACAGTTTTATATCAAGTTTGGTGTCTGCTAATGGTAACAGACGAATTAGAGGCACGAAGACAAACTGAGACGTAGATAGATCAAGAAACAGTGTAAAAGGGTGGGCTGGGGGTGGGTGGGTTAGCAAATACATCCAAATAGAAAAAGGATGAAAATGGTTGGTCAAATAACCAAATGGAATACATGAATACTTTAAACGCTACCAAACTACTTCTGGGTACCAAACTTGAAGTACACAATACAATCAAGACATTACAGACATTGTAGAGATGGGCCGTGTCCACTTGCTCAGGAGAGATACAAAGAAAGAATCTGGAAAGACATATAGTGGCTGAATATGTGTTTATATAAACTTGAAGTGGTGCAATCCAAATAACTGTAAAACAAAGTACTCATGTTGTGACCTAAATATTCAAATCCTTACTGTGTCCGGTCGGTCGTTTTACATACCACGAGAATTTTCTCATGTGCTTGTCACTACGGTTTACCTACCACCATCAGCTCACTTTCGATACGCAAGTGATTACATGACAAACCACCTTAACGAATTGGAATAACACGCCTCAGACGCTCTGAAAGTCGTTACTGGTGACTTTAATCTTGTGATGCCAAGAAAATCTTATCACCTCTAAAACTATGCCAACACGTCACTTGCACGACCAGGAACAACAAAACAAGATATGTTTTTCAGCAATGTCAAGGACGCATAATTATGTGTCAAGCTCTTTCCCCACTGAGACTGTCGGACCATACCATGGTATCTCTCCTACCCACATATACTCCACTTATAAGGAGAGAAAAGCCTTTGAAGAAAACACAAAAACTCATGGACACACGAGGTGTGGTAAACACTACCAGCTTCGCTTGAATGAACTGACTGGCAAGTTTTTGCGACTACCGCAGAAAAACATCGGCGAACTCACCGAAACAGTAAGCTCATATATAAACTTTTGTGTCGAGACAACGACCCCAACAAAACAGTCAAAACTTTTCCTTACAACAAACCATGGGTCAATAAAGGAATCAAACAGGTCATCAATAAGAAAAAAGATGGCCTTTAGGAACAAGGACAAAGAAGAACCGAAATCAGTAATTAAAAAGGGCAAATAGCCATATAAGACCAGAATTGAAAAAACATTTCGAAAAAAATTGGCATGAAAATTGTATGGAAGGGCATGAATTTAGTATGAGGGCGTAAGAGGAACAAAGAATATAATGATGCAAATTACAATTAAGAATATGCCAATGATCTGAATAAATTTTACGCAAAGTTTGACTAGCACGATTTTAGAGAGGAGAGAGAGAAAGCAGAGAATGAAAAGAGAGACGAGAGGATAAACAATGCCATCACAATAAGTATTAAAGAAGAGGGGATATGTACAACATTAAATAAAATTAAAACCCAATAAAGCATCAGGCCCAGACGGAAAAAAGCCAAAATTCTCAAGTTTTGTGCAATCCAGTTCTACCAAAATTTTGCCACCATTTTTAATTTGTCTTTAGAAACTTGCGAAATTCCCCGTGTTTAGAAAACACCCACCATCGTTCCTGTTCCTAAAAAAAAACATAACGTAGTATCTACGTTATGCGGCTATGACATCATGAAAATGTTTGAAAAATGTCTTCTGTTCTTCATAAATGTATGGATTCTTTTTAAAATTTGCGTACAGATGTGATAGAAATGTGGATGATGCCATATTATATATCCTGAATAATATATTTCAACATCTTAAAAAAACCAGGTACATCCATTAGACTTATGTTTTATGACTTTTCAAGTGCATTCAACACAATACAGCCAAATGTCGTATGTGACAAGCCAGTGAACTGTAATGGACCCCTTCATTTTTTTTTCTGGACACTAGAGTATCTGACAGCCAGACCTCAATGCGTAAAACTGAATTGTACTTTGAGTTCAGACACAATTACTACTGACACCGGAGCTCCTTAGGGCACAGTCCTTTCGCCTTTTCGAATTTACTGTACCTCTGTAAAACCCAAAGCAAAATCATATTGATTGCAAAAGATAAAAAACACCTACTGTACATCCATTAAAGTTTCTCTGTACGCTTAGGAAAGCCTTTAAGCATCAGATGCAGACTAGAAAGTTATGGAAAATCGTTCTTACCAACTGCCATTAAATTAATACTTTATTAATTGTAAGTGTATAGGTTTTTTTTAGTTAATGCACCGATTTTAAAACTGATGTTCGTGTCTATGTTATTAATCTTGTACATCTATTTTTCTTGCCTTAACCAAAACAATGTGTCTCTTGAAAGGACAATACAGATGTATTATATCTTATCTTTTTAGTGTACACATCGGACTGCAGGTCAACACACAGTGACTGCATTATTGATAAATATGTGGACGACACAATACTGCCAGGAGCTATTAAAAACGACAAGAATATGATTACTTGAAAAATAGAATCCTTCTCTAGATGGTGTAATGATCATTTTTTAATATTAAAATTTTGAAAAAAAAAGAATTGATAATCGACTTTTGTAGGAACACAAAAAGTCTAAAGCAAATTGTGATTGATGGCAAGGAAATAGAAAGAGTTCAAAGCCTAAAATACCTCAGAGTAGTAATTGACGACAAACTCTCTTTAAATAAAAATACTGATAACATAACTGCAAAACGTAAACCTGGTAAAAACTGCCTTAGAAAACTAAGATCATTTAATGTCCATGGACAATCACTACAAATATTTCATTCTTCAGTCTTGACCAGTATTTTGACCTTTGGCATTTACAGCTGGGGAGGCAATATGAACAGTAGTGTAAAAGATCAACTTTATAAAGTAATTGAAAAAGCTGGCGCAGTGGTGGGAGTGAAACAATTAAGATTTGAGGCCCTTTGCGAAGAACGGACTGCTAAAAAGACAAAACAAATACTAAAAGACAAGATACACCCTCTGAAGACAGTCGACTCTGTGGACGTAGCGCAGGATACAGGATGCCAGCACTCAAAACCAACCGTTACAACGATTCTTTCTTGCCAAGATCTTTAAAACTATTGAATGGAAACTTTAAAATCATTTGATCCCCACCCCGAGAAATTTACTACTTATATAACACTTTGTGATACTGACTTTCTGTGACAATGATTTGATTAATACTAGCCATAGGAAATTAGCCTATTTCTACATGTGATGTAAATGCGTATTATAATTTATAACTCACGCACTTTATGTAACAAAATAAGCAATATTTAAATTCTATTAAACTCTAATGGGACTTATTTATTTACCTATTCTTTTCATATATCTATAGTTACATGTAATATACCGTTTCATTATGTTGCAATGTGTGAGCATTCAATATTATATGCACGAAGGTTTAATAAAATTATTCTGTATTCTCTATTCGATGCAGACTTCATAACATATCAGGTAGTAGGACTAATAATGTGCGTGTAAACAAGTTCTAAAGAATCAGCTACGAGGGCTCTTTCAGAAATAACCGAAAAATGCCCATTGCTCAGCAACCAGTGAAGCTTTTTTAATTCTGTAAACGACATGATATTTCTTATTTCCTTAGGGATATTCCCAGAAATTATGAAGTGCATCATTTTGCACAAAAAATGTCTAGACGATTTTAAAGATGGCGGCTCACCTCAAAACTTGGTCAAAGGAGGAAATCAGAGCTGTCATATGGTTTTTGAACGCCAAAAGTCTGAATCCTACCAACATTCATAAAGAACTTCAGAGTGTATATGGTGAGCATGTTATAAGCCGTACACAAGTCTATCACTGGTGTAATTTGTTTAAAGCCGGCCATTCCGACTTGTCAGACAGGGAAGGGAGAGGGCGTTCGATAACTGCGACGACAGAAGACAACGAGAAGCGAGTTGATGAGCTTATTCGTCAAGACAGGAGGTTGAAACTTCAAAAAATCGCAAGCAGTCTTGAAATTTCGGAAACTTCTGCCCATAGAATT
>BMAT01005369.1:333894-353244 GCA_019649035.1 Elysia marginata | reverse complement strand
ATACTGCCAACGCCGGCGGAGACTTTCTAGGGTACGATGTGACTTTTATTGACAGCATAGTCACAGGTGATGAGACTTGGTTGCACGATTGCACCCCAGAAACAAAGCAAGATTCGATGACATGGAAACATCCATCCTCACCTGTCGCGAAGAAATTCAAAGTCATGCGGTCAGCAAAGAAAATAATTGGAACTGTTTCCTGGGACAGTCGTGGTGTTCTTCTGTTCGAAACTTACAACCTGGAGAAACAATCAATGCTGCAAGGTACTGCCAAACTCTTGACAAGCTTAGGGAGGCCATTCGCAGAAAGCGCCCAGGGGTCATTTTGCATTCGGGGAGTAAAGGGGAAAGAATCTACCAGACCATCCTTCAGACAAGAAGGAAAAGAGAAAAGCAAAAGAGAGGGCAGTCTAAATGTAGTCTCATACATCCTCTTTAAACTACTTTCCTTTAATTTAAAGAGCTTTTTACAAGACTGCCTGTCTAAAGTGTGACGCCTCAGCCACTTACAAAGATGCCTCTTCCAAACCCGCGTGCTACAACATATCCTATGATGTGAGTGGATGTCGTCGACGACAGAGTAAACTTCGATACTTATAACAAAAAGGTGTAACGTCAAGTTCGACCTTAGACATAGATATAGCGATATGAATGTGGAAAATACAAAAATTTGACCAATGCAGTAAAAACGTTGGCCTTCTAAGCATAACAATGCAACTGAACTAAAATCCACTTATTATTTCCTCAAATTACGAAACAGTATGATCGCCTAAATTATAACTCATTGAGATAGTTTTCAAAATATCTAAAATTAAAATTAAAAGAAGAAACGGTGAAAACAGATTAGTCAACAGATATTTGATGGCAGACGTTGAGTTGCAAAACCTTTCCTGTTTAAAGCCGAAAGTGTTATTTCCTCTATTTTCGGAAAACAACAAACATAATCCGTAAGTTTTGTGCTGCAATGAATTTGGTAATTTCCTGTAAGCGCGAACTGCCAGACTCAAGAAAGCTTCGTGGTCAAAGCTGACAGGAAGGTATGTCATCTTTACTTTCTACTCGTAAACATGTCGTGATCTTAATCTTGTTGGCTGAGGAAATTTACCAGACCACGGAGTCTAAATCTCATGCTGTTCAAGTAATGTCTGAATGGGTTGATTTATGAAGTTTTCATGAGGCGACACCTTTATTTCCGTTCTGGATTACTGTTTGATTGGAAACAGCTCACAAAATCTCACAAATTCATCTGTGCGAAATTACTAAAGACCTTGCGCGCCGACGACGATTACGTATGACGTAATAATACCCATAAGTAGCGTGGGTTATACAGCAGACGATTGGCTGACGGGCCCCATTGGCCCATCAGTCATCTTGGATTTCCTCCGCTATGGGCTCGTCCTCTTGAACGGGCCCGTAGCGCATAACATCTAATATCAAATTTGACATGCCTCTTATAAACTTTTGAAAATGTTTACACCGGTTGACTTTCTTTTTTAACCTATGTTTGTTAAATTGAAGTATTTGCTGAGTAAGACAAACTCTGTTTTGTTTTGACACTTCACTGGGCAATCAGGTCTGATACGAACAAGGAAAAATTCTAATACCAGAAAAAAAAATATCCATTTTGCCAACGTTTAAGAAATGATGCATTTTTATTCCCAGGAATTGGGTAAATAAACAGCAAATTAAGTTTTGATTTTGTTTTAGGATTCCATATAAAAGTAGTGTATTTTGGCCATGAAGGGTTAAAATGTAATGTTTTGTGTCATCTTCTATAAAGTAGCTAGAACCTCAGTGTTTGGCTGCTCTTCGGCTAAAGGCTTTTTAGGGGTCCATGAATAAACTTTTAGCGGGCAACTAAAAAAGTAAAAGAAAATGTGAGATTCAATTTCAGGCCACTAAAGTACAATGAAATCAAAGCCACGTCGGCATTTTGTGCGAAGTGAATGTTGACATGGGAAGCAGCTGCATTTGAATGTGGCAGGCCTGATGTAAAAAACTCTTCGCTTATCAAAAGAAACTATAGATCTAGATTTAGGTTTACATTTTTGCAATCAATTTTTTTGGACTTAGGTCGAAAATGTAATCAGCGATAGATCTCTAGACTAGATCTAATTGTTTTAAAGGCAGGTTGAAAATGTGAAAAGCAAAAAAATCTCTAGACTTTAGACCTAAATAACTGTAGATCTAGATCTATTTTTTATAATGCATCTTTTTGAACACAGGTTTAAAATGTAATTAGTAGTAGATATCCTGACTTTAGACCTACATTTTCCGCAGGACAATGAAGTATATTACAACCAATGTGGTCTTCCGAGAAGTGATTTAAGCATAAGGTAAGAAAAATCTTAGATAAGCTGATAAACTAAGAATACTCCTTTTTTCCAGGATATAAATGTGCGTTTCGAAGACAAGCGATAACTAATCATTTTAACTTCAAGTGATATATATGCGACCTTATAACTATAATTTTTAAACTGATGGAATTATATCGACATTTGTCCCATTCGTATATCGGCGGGTATGTCAACTAGTATTTAAAATGTGGCATTGGATGTAAATTAAAAAAAAGTTATTAAATTAACTGAAATTTATACAACGAGAAAATGTATTTTGTGTATTGGCTTGTAAAACTGAGAAATGACAGCCAAAGTTTTTTTTTTTAATTATGGTACAAAAACAAATAGTCTAACAATAACAGTTGTATAAAGGCAGACTTTGAGAATAAGATTCATATCGACAAGTCCTCAGATGTTAAGTTCTATGTGTACAGATTCAGACATACAGAGATGTAGAAATGTAGAAGGTAGACAAACATTAATGAAAACAGACAGGTAGACGATGGCAGAGACATAGAGGAAGACAAAGATAGAAAGGCTGAGAAAAATAGCAAGCGAGCTAAAAATTGAATAAAAATGAGATAAAATTGAGTCAAAATTAATTTTCTTTCTCCATTCCAACCGGCTCTGTGGCCTAGCGGTAAGATACTCGCTCAGAGATCGGGAGGTGCGTGGATCGATCTCGGGCCGAGTCTAACCCAAGGACTTAAAATTCGTATTTGCAGCTGATCCGCCTAGTGTCTCTCATTATGGATTTAGTCGGCCCGGTGTCAGAATAATTTAACTGGGTGTGGTGTACGCAAGCGTACAGTGTGGCAGCATGCATTCAATTGCCCCCAGCGCCAGTACAACCTCGAAGTTGTCTGGGACGTTAAAAATTCAAACAACCAACCATCTCCATTCCATCCTCTGCCACTCAGAGTTCATCCTTGGAACCTTCTTATGTACTGTGTGTTCAATCCATTGATTAATACGTTGATAATGAGTTCCGATTAATCAGCCACGATGTACGCTTCATTGGTCAATTCTTGTCTATCTGGAGTTGGAATTTTTTTTTCTTCCACGTCTCGCTTTCTACATATTTTGCCCCATTTGCTAAAATTTCCTAAACATTGTAATCTCTTTAATGTTGCAATATCATTACTTTTCAAACCCCCTGCAACGGCTTTTTATACTTTATAATAATAATTTTTTTTGTTAACAATATATTTACGCGATGAACCTTGTTATAATTTGCTTTAGGTACTTTAATCAGCGGTAATTTGTTTCTTGTGCTTGATGCCTACTGTAGAATGCCAGTCTGTGAAGCAAGGTACAGATAATCAAACATCCGAGCCTAAAGATGACACTGACAAATGAACAAGTCATATTGTATACATGATATAAAAAATATTATTCTTAGATATTGCACAGTTATACTCATTTCAAAGATCCGCAATATGAATATGCATTTTTAAAAAATTTCATTCAAAGGTAATAATTATGAGTGTGAAGTATAAGCGCGACGGAAAAAAGGAGTTTAAAGTCAAAATCAAAGAATGGATATCGGAATATTGAAGGATAACGTTCTTTATTAAAGAGTGTGTTCTGTACAAGATCATATATATGTTTACTTTCCAGAGTCAAATATCATTTTCACCCAAAGGCTTTGTAGTCTCATTGAAGTGAATTGTAACTCAGAACTGACAATTATTTACTATCTTCGTTCATGTCGTTGACTCAATCTTTGCCACTCGAGATAAAATAACTCTTTGTCTATGCCCCATTCTCGTGCCATATTTCTGTCTCTTCCAGTCTTTCTGTATCTTTCTGTCTTACTGTATTTTTTTCGTTCTGTCTCTTTCTATCTCCATATCCACAAAAAATATAAAGTGTATAATTTGCTCCTTTTAAATAATTGGTAATTTGCGATATCATTTTCTGTTTCACGCTTTCATAACTCCCGTGGCGTTTAAAGACAGACAAAATCTTGCTGGTGAACTTGGCGGATCTCTCTCTCTCTCTCTCTCTCTCTCTCTCTCTATCTCTCTCTCTCTCTCTCTCTCTCTCTCTCTCTCTCTCTTTCTCTCTACCCCTCTATCTCTATTAATCTATTTATCTATCCACCCTTAAAGTAGCTACTTTTTGTAACGTGTTAATAATAATTTTTCATAAATGTTTGAATGCTCGTACTTTTACGCTACGAGGGTAGATCATTTGGTAATAAGAGTGACCTTCCTGTTTGTAAATGCGCGACCTTTGGTAGTCATGTCATATATGAAAATGATCATCAGCTTGTGTACTGTCGAACCAAATGAAAATATTCCATGTGACGTTATATGACGTCATGAAAAGATGCGGTGAATAGCTCTGCAGCAATCAAGATAGAGTTCACTAAGGAAAACATGCGTGTAACGAAGTTAGACATTGTTCTAGTCTAGTTCCTTAGTCATGCTATATACAATGGAGACCTAGATAAGGGTTAGCTTGTTTTCTTAATGGAATGTGTTAAGCATTCGTAGTTATAAGTAACTTACGGATTTCATAACTCGTTAAAATCTAGAACGATCGCCTATTATTAGTTTTGTAGATCTAGTCTTCTGGATTTATCTAGATTACTATCTTAAGGTTAATTTACATAATGTTTGATGACCGGCGACCTATTTTTAACTTGGCTCGCGATTGGGTGTCGCTGCCCTATTAGGCCACGCCTTTCTTACCTTTCTTGTAAAGGGTCGCATTTTCTGGCAATTACTAGAATTTGTGTGCTTTTTCGAGATGTGTGTTTTGCTTATAAATAGAGCTCGCGTGGTTGATTAAAGAAGAGTGGAGAGAGAATCGGAGAAGACTGAGAGGATAGAATACTGGACGAAGAGAGAGTGAGTAGTTTTCTGCAAAAGTTAGATCTACGATTTGTTTATGCTGGATATTGGCAATTCCTATGTTATTATTTTCGACTGCTGCTGGATGTAAATACTGTTTCGTGTTGATTTCTTCATTTTAAGTTGAATAAACTCATTTTCTACGTTCTTCATAAGATACGTTTTCAAGATTTAAAAAAAACTCACAAGTCTCGCATCAGGAGTTGTATTCGTTTACTCGATTATTATTTCTGGTGTTTGTGACAATGCGATTCTACATTTTCATGCGCTGTAAACTTGTTGAATCCGCAAAACGGATCCATGAAACTTTGCAGACTATCTGTGGGGACTGTGCCTGTTCTTATCAAACTGTTTGCCGTTGGGTAAAGGAATTCAATGAAGGTAAAGAATCACTTTCTGATTGCCCTCGTCCCGGGCGAGCAAAATCATGTGTAAACGAGCAGACTATTGCTTCTATGAAGAAGGATATTGATGAAGACCCCCATATCTGCGTGCGAGAATTAAGCGACACCAACGGCCTTTCATATGGTACAGTTAATACCATCATACCTGAACATCTCTGTATGAAAAAGGTATGTGCCCGGTGGATACCCCATTTGTTTACGGATGGTTCAAAAGAGAGAGAGGGTTTGTGTGCAACGGCATCGCTGAATATGTTTGAACTGCATGGCCCTTAAAGGCTCTCCGACATCATCACAGGTGATTAGACTTGGTTCCCCTTCTTTATCATCTCACCAAAAGGCCTCAAACGCAGGTTGGTAGATGGGCAAGGAGACAGACCCGTCGTGAAGCGTCCAGGATTTCAAAGCCAAAAGAGAATGTTTACGGTATTCTTCAATTACAGTGGCCCACTTGTAGTTGAAACTTTGCCTCAAGACGCTACGATGGCTGCCACATAATATGTCCAGGATATACTTTCCAAGGTGAAATCATCAATCAATGAGCAACGACTAAAACATAACACCTCCAGGACCTTGCTTCTTCATGACAATGCAGGTCCCCAAAAAGCAAGGGCCACAACCCAGTCACTGCGGGAGCTAAAAATTCAGGTCTTGCCCCACCCCGCCTAAAGTCCCGACTTGGCACCATGTGGCTTCTGGTTGTTTCCGATTCTGAAAGACAAGCTATCTGGACGGAAGTTTGATCGCATTCAAGACCTCGCAAAAGCAGGGAATTCAGAGCTGCGGACCATACCGGAAGAAGACTACCAAGGCGTGTTCTGGAAGAGGCAGATCAGGCTGTAACGTTGCATGGAGAGCCATGGAGAGTAATTTGAAGGCCTGTGAAAGTTTCATGTACGTATCATTAACAGTTTAGAAAATACAGAGCAAATCTCAAAACATATTGATCCACCCTCGTATATAAAACGTAACTTGCTTTTCACGCATTGTTTAAAAACTCGTATTTAGTTTGCTTCATCGACCTCTGCCATAAGTTTCTTACCATATCCGGGGCAAATTGATGTAAAATTGATTACTCCAAATAAAGCACAAAGTTTTAGAGAGTGTGAGAGATTGTGAATTAGCTTGAATCCATTTAAACATATAGATTAAACAAACGAAAATAGACTATACAGTGAAAAACTAGGTACTTCGAGAGCCAGAAATAGCAACCAGAGATCAAAATGAGAGCACGTAGGGTGAAATGTAACCATAATTGTTTCTACATGACGCACGCGATCAGGGATCGAAGACTGAAGAGATGTTAAGTTACCTGGGTTTCTTGAGATAAGATCTTGGCCTGGGGAGGTTGACTGTTAACGTAATCATTTGTTTAGAGAAGATGGTTTGAGTGAGGGCGCAGAGAGCCATGGCAGTCACTGCTTGGGGCGAAGCCTCTACCCAGATACGATGGAGTGAAAAGTGAACAGTTTGCAATTGAATCGACTTTTATTTGCACAGTGTCTTCTTCATTTGGAATTTACGGAATATCAAGCAAGCAGCTAATAAACGGACTATTCAATTCAATTGTGTTCCTTTTTTAACCATCATCCCATTCATGATTATAACAAGGGTATAATAAAGTTTTGCGTATCTAATTGGCTTCCTTGAAAAACAAAGAAACAAATCAAATTACATTACTTTCATAAAAGGCATACATGTAGAATGCTAACTTACACTATTTCATGAAATCTGAACCGTTTATTTCAAACTGACATAATCATGATGAAATGACTGATGATTTATAAGCAATTTCAATAGAAGTTGATATATTATCATTGAAAGTTAAACAAAATATTACAATGTGAAGACTTTCTTGAACGATAGTGTCCTTAAATGTGCAGCAATAGCCAAATTTGTTTAGAGATAGCAGTATGGAAACTGAAAAATAACTAATATCCTTATTGAGTACCAATATTAGGCAGGTTAGTGAAAGCAATCTGATTCTCACCACTTTTCTGCATAACCAGTACATGAAATGAATGTAATGAAATATATAAGTATAATTAATGCAGAAAAAAGAAAATAAAAAAAGTTTTGGAAAAAGTAATATTTTTGTCATCAAATGCATAATACAATTCGAATGAGATAGACAAATTGAATGTGTAAAGCTATTGTGTATTAACCCTGCATATTTCACCAAGCTCATAGTGTAAAATCAATGCTATTGCATCAAACTTTCAAATATGAAGGTATTTAGAGAAGCTGTTGATAGATCGCTCTCTTATTTCAAGTGAAATCGAAATGAACGAAAATCAGGTCAGGCTTTTGACAACAGTGTTATGGTACTTTCACTCTTTTGTTATACCTCTCTTGAATCTCATAAAAGGCGTTTTTCTTTTTCATTTTAAATTAAAAAAAACTGTTATGGTTTTGCAAGACAAAAAAATCATCTTGCCCCTTGTTAAGCTTCCAAAGTAGGCTGAATAAGATTTTGACATCAACAGTTCTGCTTAATATTTAATATGACACTGTCAATGTGTTGCTGGCTATAAACAAAACAGAACAAACAGCTATTGTCTCCTAGCACAATAGTACTATATATTTTTGAATGGCAATAAACCCACTCTGAATAATATAAGCTTTACAATGTATTTTATGATATAATGGTTCTTTACATGTTTGCCGCAATAGATAATACAGTCAAATCTGATAGCTAATCTCTATAAAATACTACTTGTAACGGTGTTATTACCTTTCGCCTACTCATAAATGGAAACCTTTTCCGTTTAATCTACTGCGGTGTTAAATTGTTTTTGTCTAAAACCTTAAAAAATTGCATTTAATTTTTATTATCTTTTGCTTTATCTTTGACTTTTTAAAATATTTTTCCACTTCTTTATCACCGTGTTCACTCTTTTCAAACCAAAGAAACGCACCGTAATATTTGCGTTTGGAACAAGACATTGAAACAAATCTTATCCTCGCGAACATATCCCGCCCCCCCCCCCCATCTCACGAAGCTTTGCGACCATCTAGTCTGGTATCCCCCCTACCATGGGTTGCCTGTTTGCCGTGCGATACTCAGACACTGGTGAGCTCGCCTCGGCTTCCACAGGCGAAGACGCACGATCGACGCAGTGAGTTCTACGAGTGAGAGAGAGAGACAGTGAGCAAGGGGGGCGGAAGATGTACTGCTGCGTTATGGCATGTATGTAGCACCAGGCGCGATGAGAACTTGGATATTACGGACACGAATTGGTTACGGCGATTTGAGATAAATTCCTAGCTTGGATTCTATAAAACCGTCTACATACATTCCTGCAGGAAGAAACAAATTTACCCACAAGTATTTTTTTCAAGGTGCTCGAGTATTGATTTGGATTTATTTTGTGTTTCGTGAATGGGATTGTTTGCGCGAGCTACTCTTAAAGGTAAGGCAACGAATTCCTCATATTACATCAGCTTTCCCAAATTAACAAATGTACTAAGAAATAAGACGTTCCAAAAAAAAAAAAAGAAAAAAAAAAAGAAAAAGCAAAGCTGCAAGTATCTGTTTCGTGGGACCACCTCTATTGCAGGAACAAAGTAAACATAGAACCCACATGATTACTTCTACAGGTTTCGGCAACTCGCAGTCTCGATAAAAAGCAGTGTTGTATTTAATGTTTTTTTTTTCTCGCTTTATCTATCAGCGAAACAAAAACCTTACTTACCTTTAGTCAGTTTGAAAGATTGTTGGCAGTTCCATTATCCAATTGGGGCTGTAAACTTTATATTAATTTTTTTATGATCAGTTCATGCTCACAATCTTAGGAAATCTGTGCAAAAAAAAAATAAACTCTGGGTATCAAAATACAAACTTTCAATACTAAAGTATCTCTGAATTTTGAAAGCTATGTACATTTTTTTAGTGAAGCAATAAAACAATGTTTTCTTTTCCACACAAACTGATGTTTCCAAGTTCTGTTTTAAGTTGGCAAGAAAAAAACAACAACGACAATAACAAAAATCATGACAAGACATGTGAGAGAAAAGAATTAAGAATTAGCACAGGAACACTTTAAGGTTCAAAGAGATGTGATGACTTCAGTTTATTTATCTCTTTTTTAAACAATTTTTTCACCGCATTCCTAATTCTCTAGAACGGGGAAGTGACAAATTTCAAGGTAGGCTTGGCATTTAACACCAACCCATAGAAACAGCATAAAAACCTAAGAAAAAAACACACACACACGACAGAGAATTTAATTATTATTTCAGCTGTTCACGTCATGCGTACTGAGTTAACGGAAGGATGTAGCCGAGCAGAGTACAAAGTGATAAGTTTGGCAGTTTGCTACGGATTTAATGATCGACAGGTAACAAAACAGACTCACCTCGTGTTTTTTATAGGTGAGCGATCCTGCCTAATTCTGCAAATGAAACGATTAACCTGAGCGGCAGGGGAGGAGATTTTTTGCGTAGAAATTAGGCTAAAGTGAAAGCTGCGCAGAGAAACAATACAACTTATTTTTATTTTTTTAATTTATACACTTTATTAATCCCTTTCGGGAAATTTGCTACTCAACAAAACTGTGTCGCCACAGAGCAGCGCCACTAATGCCCCAGCAGACCAGTACCTTTCAAGGCAATTCATTCACTTGTGACAGTTTTAATAAGAGTCACCTCCTATTTGATAATGAGATTAGTGGTAAAGTAAGAGTACTACGCGTACACTTGAAAAACAAACCAGAGTAAACATTGTGCAAAACACTTTGATTCAATTGTCTTGTGGACACGCTTCTCGATATGTTCAAGTTTTGAACTTCTAGACAAATTTGTAAAAAAAAAGTTTCTTTTTATCTGACTGGTTAAGGTGAAACAATTCGGGTCATAACACTCGACGGTTGTAACATCTCTAGGCTGGGTCCGAAAGTAGGCCTAGGTTTGTGAGTCAGTTGAGTTACTAAGGTGCTGCTAGAAAATATGGAAGCACAAGAAAGGAAGTTCTTGTAAATGGATTGATTAGCACCGCGAGTGGGACAGTTTTAGGCTTAAAGAATTAGCTTTCCTAATTAATCTACACCTGTAAATCTCAACGCTCTAGACTCCAGAACCCTTGTCAAACAAAGGTGAGCAGAGTGTAGGTGTTTGCTGTAATTAATGACTGAACCTCGCTAGGATTGACAGACAGAAAATTTGAAACTTCTTTTGTCAAATCAAGGAATGGCGATCTCTCTTGATTTGGTGGAGCTGTATCATACTATAAAGAAAATCCTCGTTCGACAAATGAAAAAATATTTCATATAACTTTATTTTATTAGTCACGGGACGCTCCCTTATCCATAAACCAGTTTAGTTTTCAACGCAGACAATCTTCTGACGACGTAAGAACGATAGGTATGTTGATGTTTTACGAACTGAGGCATCATAGCGATGTGTAAACTTTGTCGTCGATTGGTTGAATTCAAAGGTTTTTTTTTCAGCCTAATTATGAGCGATCTAGACTAAAACTTTCGCCCACCAAACTTTTTGTAGTAAGGGAAGTTTTTAACAGACCAGAAGTGAAACATAAATACATTTTCAAATTTTACGGTTTTATTCCAATGAAATCAATTAAAGTTAGAAATGTTCTATCCCATTACTATTCTAATAAACTTCAGGGTTTCGAAACCCCTGTAAACATCGAGGATTTATTTTGTGAAAGTGTTACAATCTTAAATGAACTAGTCATTTTGTAATTTGCAGGAAATCTTGATCTGTCACATACGGTAGATTCAGCAATATTCTATAATCCGATCTAAAAACCCATATTATATGATGAAGTTTAAAAAGATCACTATAAACTGTATTAAGCTAAACTATTTTAAGCATGTATCAATAGTAAGTTCGAGAAGGGAATCCCTCTTTAGTTGAACACCTATTTGGCACATTTTGTCAGCATGTTCTGTCATTTTCTCTACAAAGTTTCCAACCCTAGGTTTTTATCTAACTGCAGGAAATACACAAAAAGCTAAACAGACAACGCACATGCGACAATTATAGGTAATGAAGGTATTGCAGGTGGTTTTTTTATGTTAATTCATTTTATGAAACCACTAGAAAGAAAATTCATATCGTATCATTGACTTGACAGCTAATTTCATATAGCTCTTTTTTTCCTACTCCTTCGTACGAAAGCCTATTTCGCCATTTATGTTGTCTATACTGTATGGCAGACGTCTTGTACAAAAATAAAATAGTAGAGACCTTTAGCACACGCACCGTGTCTCAATACGCGTACGTGAAAATCGGGAAAGCAGATTAAGTAACTATAAAAATAATGAAACCAGTTTCTAAAAATAGAACGTCTGTGGGTCTATTTTTAGAAACTGGTTTCATTATTTTTATAGTTTCTCAATCTGCTTTCCCGATTTTCACGTACGCGTAGTGAGACACGGTGCGTGTGCTAAAGGTCTCTAATATTACATGAGACGCGAACTGGATCCAAAACATCTTAATATCCTCGCTAACATATTCCCAGAATGATCATCTTCATTGTATTTAGATCTAGTTCTGACACAAAAAGGGCAAGACAGTTTAGTGTCTAAAACTCCCATGTTTCTTCTGTTATTAATTGTCCTCAAATCAGTCTGTTTGCATGCTGATGAAAACGTATCTTACTATTGATCACGCCTTTCTATAATTTAATTGAAAACGTATTTTTTTTTCACCTCCAGTTTGCTTTTATGCAATATTCTCAAAGATGATTGATAAATGCAGTAGAAAAACATAAAATACATAAAGTTTTAATTTAAACATTTTTATGTGAATTGCCTAAATCTCGTTTTCTTAATTTCACACAAAATGACGTTTCGGGAAGTGCTCGTTAGAAAAAAATGACAAAATCTTTGCACCAGCTAAACTGGATAGGTTGGATGTTTGATGATCTACACTTTTTGGGGAAATCCCTAATCTATCCCATTTTGAAAGTGAAAAAAAAATACTTGAAACACTAATTTTGCACTGCGTTGCAAGAGTAGCACTCAGTAATCTAGTTGATCAAGCAGCCGGTGTGGTTTCTTTTATGTCTTTGAACCAAATTCCGTAAAGAGATGAAGTGTTACTGATCTGTGATTACTCACTGGCGTTAAGGCAATTTCGAGATTGAAGATCAACATTTTGTGAAACCAGAGCGTTGTGGAGTTGCGAGCAGGAGCACTGGGCGAGCGCCGGCTGATTGATAAAAAGCAGTGTGTGCCTGCAAGATGGGAAATCTCTGTTGGCCAGTCTGGTGTGGGGCGCTGATTAATTAGCAACAGACACCACCCAAGAACCAGAGACAAGAGGGCACAAAAGTCATGTGCGGCACTTGAAAAAACAGGCATTGTTTGTTTCGGATTTTAAATAACTAAATAGAAATAGCAACAACAATTAAAAAAAGGAAGTTCACCCAATGATAGATTGCGAAATCTGCAAAACGATGGGAAAATCTTGAAACTTCCACCAGATTTGGTATATGTGAGTGATAAAAAAAATCGGTCAAACATGTTGCACAAACTTCGGTGCAGTGAAAAAACATTATATGAACTTCAAGCACATTTTCTATGTACCTTGCTCGTAAAGGATAATTGGGAGGGCTTAACTCCAGAACTGGTCATTGTGGGCACAGCCTTGATGTATAAGTAGAAAGATAATTATAAAAAATGAATTATTTTGTTGCATTTAAACTAAAACATCAACAAAATTTAATAACATTTTTATCTAACAAATAAATTTTGTTTTGCAGAGAGCAGTGGTATAAAGTAGCAAATTAATGGAGGTATTCAACCACGCAATGTTCATGTGTATGGTGTGAAATAAGGTGTCTTTCAGGGGAAATTAGGTAAAAGCAAATCTTTATCTCGTTAAATAAACCTTTAGCATATTAACCATACACTTCACAGTCAATGTAATAGAATTAATACTTTTTATGGTTTTCAAACTCAAATTCCTTTATTGGGATAGCACCTAGTGTTGTCTTTTTGGCACTTGAGCAATTCGTTAAACAGACAGCTATGAAACCAACCACTCTGTAAATAATTAACAGGGTTTCCATAAATTTAGAAATTCCATAACGTGTTAATTCGCCACCATGTTAGTAGTTAGTGGTTTCGCAGTGAATGGACAAACGTGAACTTCAGATGTGAGGTAGCTGATGCAACTTACTGCTAATGAGCCGGTAAGGGCTAATTTTGATGACCTTTCATCCGTTGTAAAACGTTGTTCTTTGTGTCTCCTGTCATTAAGCTAAAACGGCAATCGCTCGCTGCCCCGCTGCCAAAAAAGCAATTTTTTTTTGTAAAAAAAACAAGATTTTTTTATTATTTCCTTAAAAACGCCAGGAATATAAGGTCTAGACTCAATAATAAAATTAATGAAATAATAGATTAATACAAAATATCTACATCTTGATTCATTTCTTGCAGCGTACTCATTGACTGTAGTGAAGTAAAGTGAAAGCAACTGTTTATTCTAGTTCAAGCTCATTGTAGAAAACTTTAAATTTCCATTATCTCACTTAGTCTCCATGGACCAATAACATTTTTGTAGACCTACAATAAACCTTGTGTTTTGCAATCAATTGGTCTGCACCCCAACCCCCTGAAAAACGAAAACAAACACACACACTTGTTATCTACAGGACAAATATATTCGGCCTAACGCTGCTCTGTTTACGCTGCCCTGTTCTCTAACAACAGAAATACCAATCATTCAATGATCGATATATCGTCGAAAACTCTGAACTGAGTTTACTTGAAATGATTTTTAATTGAGACAACAATATTATGACCCCCATCTTGGCAAACACAAGCGATCTTCTGAGACATAAATTTATTTCTGACAGTGACCTTTTCGTTGTAAAAAAAAACGGCAACTAAAGATTCCATCTGCGGAACGTGGCAGTATTGATTGGGTACATCAACTAGTCTTCTCCAAGGGATTGAAAGCACTCACCAGTTTTGAACTTTCAGTTTTACTGTAAGGGAATACGTGTATAATTGTTTTGAGTGTGGAAAATCAATTGAAAAATAAACTCGGGTTTAAATGTAAGACCTATGCCTCCTGCTTACTTGGAACAGGTGGGAACGAAACACTGGATGCAAAAACTAAAACTTTTGGTGTAAGGTGAAGTTTTTGCAAATGGTACATTTTTACGTGTTTTGCATAGAAAAAAAAGCCGATGCAGAATAGTATGACAATCGAAATACATTTTTTTAAAATTCAGCACGAACGGATAAAATTGCGCGTCACGCGAAAACCACACCCACATTATTTGTAGAGTCACGAAATGATAACTTATACCAAACAAGATTTCTTTCAACTATAAGGGAAAAATCAAATACGGTCGAATCCGAAGCCATACTTGGCTGGAAAATATTAAATAGGTTAAAATCAATAGTAATGATGCTATTGACATTTCAAGACACACGCTTTCTAAAAATCTATAAATATAATTATTTAAGGAAATGAAAGTTTTTACAGTATTTTCCTGTTTCGAGCAGCTTAAGCTTAAAGAAGCTCCGTCATTACATACTGACTAACGACAGCACATACCTCAAAAGTATGAACAGTTGAAACTGTTGCACTCTACTGAAGCGTACTGCAAGGTCTAGACAATGACAACTTTGCAAACGAAATAAAAAAAAAACAAAGGATATAAAGAGTACAACCCCAGAAATACTATGCTATTATTTTGTATCTCGCATTATCGAATAAAAAGAGGATGATCGGGAAAAAGAGGCTGCCTTGAAAGTAAAAACCAAGTGTACTAGTTATTTTTTTTTCTCTTGTATAAAACTATTACGCCATTAAATCATAATCCAGACCAATTCCCCAGTAGTCGAAAAGTTGCCTGTAGGGGTTTAATTTCATAATTTTCCTCCAAATCGAAGGTTTATTTTTCAAGATTATTACTTGTGGCGTTTATCGAACGCATTCCCGCGTAAAAATGTTTCCGGACATTTTGTACTTGGGTCAAAATCGATTTTGATGGAAGGATCTACTTCAAAGGATATAAAATTGAAATTAATATAATTTGATAAACCAGCATATGGCCAAGACTTCTAAAAGTGTTTTTCGTCATACAATTCCGACACTGAAATGTTAGGTTGAAAACTTAAAAGAATTGTACATAAAATTGCATCTTGGAAATCGATAAAATGATAGTCTTTGAAAAGCAACGAAAAGTGTGGAACCATTTGTTTTCAACAGCGTCTATTAGAGAGGTTAAGTTTGCAGTAGGAAAGTTTAAGCCGAAGTTGTGGGACGAGCACTCTATAACATCACGAGTTTAATGTTTTCAAATCCAGACATTTTTAAACATTTGGAATGCCAAAACAAAATCTTTTTTTTTTCCTAAGAAAACTATCATTCTGCCCCTGAGTAAATTTTCATTTAGGCCATAAAATAATTCTCCAGGATAGAGATACACAGATTATATGCGATTGTGAAGAACCCCATGCAATGATTTATACTAACTTAAAAAAATACATAATAAATAGGTTTAATGAAGTGTAAAATTCAACTGTGTAAGTTATTATGTGTTTCTGAAATAAAGATACAAAAACAAATTACCGCCAAAGTGTTTTATAGACTTATGCATTATAATGGTTCGGCCACCTTCCTATAAAACTGTAAAAGATCATCAACTGCTGGCATTTTGCAGTCTGTGATAGACAAATTCAATGCTTTTCTCCCCACTGATTAATTTCAATACGTTTTGGAACAGCTATCTATGGCTGCCTTTTCTTAAAACTCCCTCCTTCCCCTCTTTAGTCCACCCCTCTTTCTCAATCTCTCCTCTCTCTCTCTCTCCCTCACCCTCTCTCTCTATATATCTATCTACCTCTATTTCTCCTCTCTCTCTCTTCCTCTTTCTCTCTCCGTTTCGCTTTCTTTCTCTCTCTCTCTATCTCTCTCTTTGTTCCCTCTTTTTGTCTATCTCTCTGAGCTTTCGACGTTTCTTTTTTTATTGATAAATACATTTAATAAGTATGTCTTTGTTTTTCCAAAAGCCCATTCTTCTTTCTTATCTTATATCTCTTTTTTTCTATCAATTACTTAATGTAATCTTTGCTGATGTGTCTCTTCCTTCACTCGCCAATTATTTTTTTTATTTCTTCATTCACCAATCCTCTTCTTCTCCTTCTCTACCTGAAACATAGCTTCTCTTAAGCTCCTCCAAATTCTCGCAGCTCATTAAAAGAAGCCAAGAGAAATCCCATTCTTGCTCCAATCATAAGCCTCACGTCACTAACAGGATTACTGCTATCTTTTCGCGTTCTAATTTTCGCCTTCATTAAGGTGCGCCGACCGCGTTTCTGTAATTTCTTATCTTCCTATCACCCTTTCTTCTCATGAGAACAGGACAGTCATAATGGAATTATAACCGTGGCACTGTTAACACATATGATGCGAGCACGAGGCGAGCACCAGGCGGACACCAGGAGGTACCGAGCCGTGAGGACACGCTCTAAATGATGTTAGCCTAATGACCAGGTTTCCCTGACCTTTACGGGTTCCTCCAGGGGGACGCAAGCATGGGAAATTAGATCAAGCTTGCTCAATCCCTCGCCGGGTGCCAACTCTGTCGCAAGCCTGGCCTAGCACACAGGAGCGACACGAGGGAAAATTATTAGGGATGAATGTTGGAGATAAATATTTAAACATTTTTACATCCAGTCCTGTTTTTTTTTCTGATCCTGTGTGTGTCTTTACCCCGAGGATAAAAACGACCGATATAGATACTTAAAAAAAAGATATTAACAGTAAATAAACTTTATTCATATCATCAATATCTTGCAATAAAATAAAAAGCAAGCAGCAAACATTTGCGGTTTTTCTAGAAAAATGCAAAGTTTAAAAAGTAAAAAAATATATTTGTCTCGCATTTAGGGTGAATGCGTCAGATGTGACAGTTTCCACCCTCAAAGATCTTGCTGTTTTAAACAAAACAGTTTTCTAAGCTTGTCTCTATATTTCGTGAGGGAGCTAATTTGTGCAAAAGTAACTTAATAACTTCCTACAGCATGATGTAAGACCTCTCTATATATGTTTACATTTGATCCGATACGATCGATAATTTATCTTATCTACAGCATTTATGGTCATACTGTGCCCAGCGAATATACTGTGGACGCTGTACAAAATGAGGTGCACCTCACTTGTAATGATGATCCACGAAAAGCTTATTTCTGTGTAAACAATAAACTATAACTTAGCGATTGAAAATAAATTATTAAGCGAAAATAATCAGATTTTATTTTATTTATTTTGCTTGTAGAAAAGTACCCTGAGTTGAGAACATTTTGAAAAAAGCTGTACGAGTATAACTTGTGCAAAACATTGCTTTTTCAAAGAGGTGGTCTGTCTTGGTCGCAAAGAGATTGCTCTAGGAAAAACATTGGTCAATTTACGTGATCTTTTCTGTCTAAGACTTAGCTGTGCTTTTCCGAACAAATATCAAATTTAGGAAACCTCAAATAACCCGTACGATAATCAACCAACTCAGATGTTTTTAGTTTGTCCATCGGCATTGTTCACATTTTTAGACACTATTTTACCAAACTTTTTTTTTTTTCGACGTAACTCCACTTTTCTTTATACAAGCAATCACTGATCTCTTAAACTGTCATTGACAAAAATTAACGTTAAGACTCTCAAGATGTCTTCTCTTATGGCAAACATATATTAAATGCTAGGCATTCTGTGTTAGACTTTGAATGACAATATTGTGTACCAGTGAACCGGTGTCTTGTAATTAAATATCTGGTTTGTCATCTTTACTTAGTTTAATTACAGGTTTACATTTAGTGGCACACGAGACCAATGCTATTTGTCTTTGAATGAAGTGAGGAAAAACTCATATCTGTTGTCTATGTGAATTTTTTTCCATATCATTTCTCCTCTGAAAATTTCGCGCACTTTTTTGTGTGTTAAACTATCTATTACACAGCCTACCATTTCAATACCTCTGGTTCTATATCGTCGGTTTCAATCTTCTAAAACTTCACTTTATATACGTTTTTCTTTTTTTATACGAGTGATTGTTTTTTAGACCTACTTCATTTATACATATATAGGCAGACATGTAACTAGACAATTCTCAAAACAATTCACCGTTATGTCCACTAAATTATCAAAACAAATAAATTGCTTCATCTTTCACAGGCAAGCCTGTCTATTTCGGATGTTACAAAAAGATTAGAAAAAAACAACACTGTAAGTCTTTTTTGTGGAGCTACTTCAATACTCCTCCGATCATCACTTTCTTAATAATACACCAAACCTCTGGTCTGCTATAAAGCCTTTTATTCCCCCAGATCTATACAGTGACAGACAAGGCTAGAAAGCAGATATAAACCTCCGAGTGCCTCTGGTACGGTACTAATGGTCTCATCTCCATAGGTAAACAAACGCACCGAACACCTACTCACTCAGCTAATGAAATCTCTTATCCAACTTATTTTCTGACCCAGTGAAACCTCTCTCTTACTCGATTCTCTCTTCTCCGATTCCTTGTGGCCATTGATCTATAGATCCTTTCCTAATAACTACGCGTCTGTGCCAGGTTTTCTTACGATTCTAGCTCACGTTATGGCATTAGCTAATTATGGTTATATCCCTCTTTATGTCTTCCTTTCTATGTTTGTTTTCACTTTTCGAACTCGCTTATACTTTTTTTTACATCATTCAAAATTAACACCCCTCAACCAGTCCTCTTCTCAACACTAAAACTACCACACCTGTAACTACTGCTGCTGCTGC
>BMAT01005369.1:282925-296158 GCA_019649035.1 Elysia marginata | reverse complement strand
CTAATCCCGCGAACATCCCTAACCCTTTATATCAACCCACACCCCCTCTACATCTCTCTCTCTCGTTCGCTTTCTCTGGCTGTTAGCGTCTTTCTTTTCTGTTTTCCGCTCGATCTTTATTCCCATTCACAACGCTATTGAGTTAGAGACATCCATTAGAGTTTGTTGGCATCAGCAAATAAAAGAAACACCGAAATAAAGAGAAGGAAGAACTAACCTGAAAACCCTTGGTTACCACTATGCACAGAAGCAACTTTCACAACCTAAGTTTTGCAGTTTGCATTTTACGTTCTACGATAGCTGATTCATTTATCAATAAACAACTTTTTTTGAAGAAGAGGGTCATAGTTTCTAAGAATTTCAGGACCGATGCGATTGTTCCAAATCTTTCCTTTCCATTTGTCCGGCCCTAGTTCATCATTAGTTTGAAGCACGCTGATGTTTACTATTCACTTATGGCCTAAAGGTGTATCATATTCTTGTTTATCTCTCGTTGTTTGTTTATACTTCACGGAGCTTAAACATGACAGACAGGAGCTATAATTTTTAGTCGCTTGAAGATGTTGACAATTTTAAATACAAAATATATGAAAATGTAAGCGTTTTTTTCACAACACGACTCTACTGTCCCTTTGCATTCTTTTCAACCCCAAACTGTTCTTTGTTCAACATCATTATCGTTACCACCACGATTTCATATTGATTCAGCTGAAAAAAAATGTTTTTGGACAATTCAAGTTTTAAAGCAATAAATGTTTTGCCATTGTACTAGATGTAAATTAACGTGTTTTACAACGGAGTAGACAACATCATTACACTTAATGAGTTTGATGAGGTATTAAAATATGAGAACAACACTGTCAATTAAGGTGAATTAGGTTTTTTTATTGGCCACGACAATTTTTTTTTACTGCTGTGAATCATAAAAGTGTTTCGTTATATCAAATACGATTCATGTTCAAACAGACATAAACGTCTAAAAGTGCCTAAAATGTCTAGACAGCAATTCAAAAGTGCTAACTATGGATTCGTCTGGCGAGCCCTTTTTGTGTGCTTTTATCCCTACTCGTGTGTTGATAACGGTTATTTCAAACCGCCTGGCGGGCCACTGTTCTACCAGCGCGGTTATTCGCCGCTCGGAAGAGCTCAGTTATCAAACTATTTTCAGCTTACTATGACATCCGATACGAGAGCCGGGCCCGGATCCTTGTGCAGTAATCGATTTCATGCCTCGTTTTGTTAGAATTTATAGCAACAGGCGTCGTTTATTCATAATGACAAAAGCCGTAGACGCCTTCTTATTCTTCCCTTTTATAGTGCTAGAAATAGTCGCCTATAGTTAATGGAAGATTTTTGTAGTCTTTTATCATTGTTACCGCCACCCCGTTAGCTTCGCTTATTCTGTCCCTATCTCACTCTTTCTCACGCGCTATATGATTTCTCTCTTTCTTTCTCTCTCTCTCTCAGAGTCTCTCTCTCTCTCTCTCACACACACACACACACACTCTTTTCTGTTTTTCTTCATTGCCTTCTTTTTCATGCCATATAATTTTATAGTGTTGTGTAATCAAGTATCCCTTTCTTGTAGAGTGATTAATGTTTTTGTTTAGCTTTATTGCAGAGCTGCGTATTGCTAGTTTCATGTAGTTCTCTTTTTCAAGCGCGGTTTGTCATTCCGGTACATAATGAGGTTTTCCCCTTTTCCATTGTTTTAAAAAAAATTGCTGTTAAGCTTTGTCTTTGTTTGTTTATTTCATAAACCGTTGTCCTTGTTCTCTCCTACATTATCGGTTATTGCCGTCTATCTACCAGTCACTACATTTATCCCTGTCGGCTAACTTGCTGTGTGTAGTTTTTGTTTTCGCTCTCTCTCTCTCTCTCTCTCTCTCTCTCTCTCTCTCTCTCTGTCTTTCTCACTCTCGATATCTTACGGATACTCCGTCTGCCCCCGTCTCTGTCTAGTCTGTCTGTCTGTCTGTCTGTCTGCCTGTCAGTCTTTCTCTCTCAAAAAATTTCTGATACATATTCATGAAGCTTTGGTTTTTAGTTAATTCTTTAACTACGCTTCGCGCAGAATAGCCATCAAAGTTTTTTGTAGTGTTTGATTAGTGAAAGGGCTAGTTTGTGACGACGTGTTGCAGGGAAAGGCGGAAAATAGGACGTGGGGTGTGGATGGGAGGAGGAAAAGTTAAACAGTATAAAAATCATAATTCTCTGACTCACCTCTTTTTCAGTGTTTCATTCTTTAGCAGTTTATAATATTATACATTTCTTTTTCAATCCTGCATTGTCAATAAGAATACGCTCTTAGTAATGTTAATTTTCTTTATCAGTACAAGCTTTCAAGTGTTGACCAGCGGCCCCAAAATTTAAATGAGCACACACAAAATATTAGGCAGAGAAATTAATGTTTAACTTTTCCTCTCGTAGTCTATCAGAAACAGTGTAGTTTGGGAAGATAAGTCAGTATATCTAAGAGAGTCCAATTACAATCCAATGTGTAGATGTTAAAATATTACGGATAAATCTTATAATTCAATCGTTTCTGTACCAGTCTCTTTGTTTTGTCATCTATCTTTCGCTCTCTTTCCCTACCCTCCTCTCCATCCTTCTCTCTTACTCTCTCCGCATCTTTTATTTCTGTACTTGTATTTCTCTCTCTCGAAAAGAAAAGTAATAAAATCGTACAGATTTACAAGCTTCCTCTGTGGACCCTTACCTACTTTATAGATATACTCCAAGTGTTGTGAATTCTGCCTTAGTATTTAGATATCTCTCTCTCTCCCTCTCTCTCTCCCCAGCTTGTTAAAAACTAATTGTTCCTTATCTGAAACGCTTAACAGTCGAAGTGTCGAGAGAAATAACATTTCTTTCACATTCATGACGAGAGGATTAGCGATTTCGAATCTTTAAGGTTATAAACAGACACCTAGAAGTTAAAAAAGGAAAACTAGATTCCCAAAGTGAACACATTGTCGCAAATGTCATTGACGTCAGAATGAACTCTATTCATTTCAGTTTGACTAGTTCATTATTTTTACTGCAAACATGACCCGAGCTAACCAGTATTTTTGGCTCATTAAAATCAAGTTTAAAGCGAATTTGTAAACCGCCAATAAATTCAGTGTTGTTAACTCTCTTCGTTAGAAACATTGAGTTTTTGCAATGAAAAAATGTATTATTTTAACTAATTATTGATCTTGAATGATCATAGTATTTTGGTTGAAAACTCAGATCAAGATTCCCACTGCGTGGCTATTTTTAGATACAATTAGTCCAGCTATCAAAAAGAACGACCAGAGTATTGCGGTGCTGCTGATTGGGGAAAATGAGGTTTGGGTCGCAGGAGGAAAAAAACAATTACAGTAAAAACTGAACAAAAGAGATTTATTCGTTATTTGCCCACACACCTTGCTATTACCTGTTCGACTGTTGCTGTTTATTCTGGTCTACGTACTTTTCCATAACTGTTTATTATTATTATTATTATTATTATTATTATTATTATTATTAAAACCCGTAGTACTTTTTCTTGAATCATAATAATAAATTTTTTGCGTTAAAGTAATCTAATTATGATAATTTGTCACCTCAGCAAAATTAGGCTACTTGTCAGCAGTTATGTCTGTTTTTTCTGCCTCATATCAGACTTTCAGAATCATTAACTACGTGAAATGTTGATCTGATCAAAAGCATCAAAAGAAGATGGGACTGTGAAGATGTAAGAGTTTCTAAAGTCCTTTAAGATAATATCAATTGCGCAATAATAAATATAAAAAAAACTCTTCACCACACAACTGTTTCCACAGCAAAACAGTGGCCTGCCTGTTTTAAAACAGCCATAGTTCGTAAAAAGTGCCCACCGTTACAACACAACAGAATTGTCTACAAACGCTATGATCTGTATTATTTACATTTGCCTGAGATTTCGCGGATGTAAAAAATCCGTTTTTTTTATCACGGCCTAAACTGTATTTTATTTATCTATATTAACGATTTTGTATTATTGTTTTACCTTCTTTTCATCTTAGTCCAACCTATAATGAATAGGTTTAATCTAGATCTAAAAGTTGATCCTAATTATGTATTTCCATCCGTAAGCATATCTTTTCAAATCTAGATTCAGCTCTAATCTCAACAAGTGAACAGAAATTTCGGGCTAAAGCTTGACGGTTCGTGTTTTCTTGTCCCGACCACATTGTAGACCGATAGCTTTTGAACCGCCCTACGTTATACCCTGTTGTTCTGTTTTACGAAACATCTTGTTACGCGAGAGCTCTATACTTGGTATGCAAAAGTAACAAGGAATTTCTGATAAGGTTGGGTTGTTTTGAATGTTATCGTCTCTTTTCAACTACACGGTTATATCAGAGACGGCGCTTGGGACAATTGAAAGCGTGCTGCCACAATGTGATGTACGGAGCGCTGCATACACCACACTCAGTCACATTATCCTGTCAACGGGCCGACCAGACTTAGTACTAAATTCATAATGCCAGACACCAGGCGGATCAGCTACTAATACCAATTTTGAAGTCCTTGGTTTGACTCGGCCGGGGATCGAACCCGTACCTCCCGATCTCTGAGCGAGTGTCTTTACCGCTAGGCCACAGAGCCGGTGGAATTTCTGATATGAAATACACATTATAGAAACGCTATTGTGTTTATTGAGAAATCCTCTGATGTCCACAATAATATTTTACCATTCTTTTTTTTTGGTGCAGTCCCGTTCATTTACCCCAATGTTTCATGCCCTAATAATTTGAAATCTATCATTACATTGTTTAGCAAAACAATCAAGAGACTTAAGTGATGCCAGAACTAAATGAAAATTTAGATCTCGATGAGATTAAACTATAGGAAACAATTTCCTCTTGATATTATTCTCAAAGAATAGTTTCGTGAATGTTCCTCTTCTATAAGATAGGCTATCTTAATCTCGAGTTTAAATTAGACTGAGGTCTGGACTAGATTTTTGGGTGTCACGTTTTTTCCGTTTTTGGCACTGCATGTCATGTTTCCGTGTCAGCCTTAGGCCTCTATGTCCTGTGTGTCATGTTTCCGTGGCAACCTTAGGCCTCTAGGCCCTGCGTGTCATGTTTCCGTGTCAGCCTTAGGTCTCTAGGCTCTGCAAGTCATGTTTACGTGTCAGCCTTAGGCCTCTAGGCCCTGCGTGTCATATTTCTGTATCAGCCTTAGGCCACTAGGCTCTGCGTGTCATGTTTCCGTGTCAGCCTTAGGCCTCTAGGCCCTGCGTTTCATGTTTCCGTGTCAGCTTTAGGCCTCTAAGCTCTGCGTGTCATGTTTCCGTGTCAGCCTTAGGCCTCTAAGCCCTGCGTGTCATGTTTCCGTGTCAGCCTTAGGCCTCTAAGCTCTGCGTGTCATGTTTCCTTGTGAGCTTTAGGCCTCTAAGCTCTGCGTGTCATGTTTCCGTGTCAGCCTTAGGCCTCTAGGCCCTGTGTGTCATGTTTCCGTGTCAGCCTTAGGCCTCTAGGGCCTGCGTGTCATGTTTCCTTGTAAGCTTTAGGCCTCCACTGGCCCCTCCAGGCTTTGCATGTTAAGTTTTCTTTCATTTTTGAAGGTGAACGCCTTTTTCGGGCTCATCCATTTACGCAGCCAACCACTATGTTGAGTTACTCCTTGTTTCTGGACACACCATGTTATTTAAACAGGAAATATCTTAAACCTTTTGATTCGTATGTAAGTTAGCACATTTGGGTATAATTAGTAAATCTGGTTTTAAGTGAACCCTAAAACAGAAAGCATAATTTTAAAAAAACGAAAACTTCTATTTTTAACTTTCCCGGTAATTGTTATGACGTTAAAATGACAAATTTGTCTCCAAAACTGGTGATAAAACCAAACCTACGGCCATAAATATACTCGTGTTTAGCTGAGTTAAAAGCTCAGCCAATCAATTCAACAGTAACTGTTCTCTCGTCCGTCGACAAGTGTGTCAAAAATAGATTGAAACAATAGCAGCCATTCAGAAAATGAAACATGGAGGTTTTAAACTTTCATCAATAGGGTAAAGTTGCGAGTACCTGTCTGTAAGATTTAAATTAGCTCGTGAATACCAGAACTTGAGACCAGGAGTAGACAATAGCTATTATTAGCGTCAAGAATAGTAAATCTTTTTAAACTATTTTATCGCTAAACAAGTCATTACAAAGCATTGTAGCCTACCATCGTAACCTATAACTATGAGAAGAGGTATTAAAATTTGCCCGAAGCGTCGAACTTGTCGGCCAAGCCAGAGTTTGAACACTGAATCTTTTGAACCGAAAACCTAATGTTTACCAACAGAATACTACGCCCACTCATTCCAAGTATCTCTGACTTGCAAAGAGCTCCTTGTAAAGAAATTATGACGCGTCAATGACCTGTTTCATGCAACACGCCGACTGAAGCCATGAGAACAAAATAATAAAAAAGGTAAAATCCCAAACAGCATCAGTTTTTTTTTCTGTTGAGGCAGAAAGTGAATTGGTGCAGATGTAAACCTCAGTGTAAACCTTTCTTGACAAAGATGTACACTGAAAGGAAATTTTTCTACTTTGAGTTATTTTCCACTCGTTTTTCGTTACATAAAGCTCTGTAACAATCCTAGCAGAAGCTTTCCTTAGATAAAAAAAGAATTTGGAAAAAAATGCTAACTCAGAGAAGACAATGTGGCGCTAAGTCTGTTTTCTTTCGAAAGTATATAAGAACTAGGTAGTCTAAAAGTTCCTCCATTATAACGAAGTATTTATTAGATGGTAACGTCCAAGCTTTTCATTTAAATCCCGGCAATGCAGCGGAACGTTATATTTATAAATACATAAAAAACAAACAAAAACGAAAATGTTAAAAAGTCAATGTCAAAAAAGTTTGTGGAATTTAATTTTTAGTTTCAATTATTTATAGGAGTTCTAATTTTTTAACAAACTGCAGTCAAGTTGACAAGATATTTTATTGATTGAATTATTTGGTTTATTTACCTTTATCAGCACAGTCATTTGACTGCCCAGACTCCGTGGTTTCTTTGATTGTGCAGGCAAACAGAACATTATTGTCTGGTCTTGCTGGACCAGACCTGCGTTGGTATTAAATCGTATTTTTTATGCTTTCTTTACATTTTCTTTTAGCTCGCATAACGATTGAATTATTTGTAAAAAAAAAGTATTTTGGAGGTAACAAAACACGTTGGTTCTCTAAATACATTATGTAGCTGTTTATGATGCTTACGGAATGTTCATGTATGGGGTTTCAGGTACAGTGCCCAGTATAGCAGGCAGTTTAAAACAGAAGCCAGGAAACAGCCATTACTGTTGTTTACATAGCTGTAGCGGTAAGTCCTCCCGATTCCTCGTGCGTGGGTGAGTGGTTGAATTAAAATCTCCCACAAAACCACTGCATGTTAACCCTGTACGACGCTTAACTCAAAAGGAATTATTCCTATTATCTTTCAATAGTTTTTTTTTCTTTAAGAAATTCTTAATGTTGGAAATACAAATTCCTCTGGCAATCTTCGAATACAGCCTTAAATTCATAAAATTTCTACTTACTTTTTAACTTAATTTAAATGACGAGCATTGATTATATAAAAGGATTTGAAAGACAAAAAACTATCAACATTAAAGATTCTTAAAAGTTCAAAAACGCCCTGAGACTTAAGCAAAAAGGTAAACTGCATACCGGTAAAATAATATTGCTATCACTCTTTTATAGTAATTTATGAAGAAATTAACAATTAAAAATAAGGAAATAACAATAGAACTCACCAAGAAGAGTTTGTTTCAACGACAACGAAAACTGTCACTCTTAAAATTTCTTAAAATGTTAAAGAGTGGTAACAATTGTCCTTTTTTAGTCCTTTGTTGAAGAAAACGATTGAAATTTGTCGATACTTGTTATGAAAGTGAAACGAACCCAGTTCACAATTAGCTTTCCGGTCATGTTAAGTGGAGGTTAATTTCAGGATGACTAAGAAAGGTTTTTCTTAATTCCGTTTATCAACCTGTTTGTCCTCTCATTTCTTTGTTCAAACGAATCAATAAAAATCGATGTCACCATAACACCGGTTGTGTTTCTGCGTTGGTCAGCGAGGTACTGTTGAGAAGGTGTGGTAATCGAGCTGTTACCAGCGTTGGGTTCTATCGGAATTCGTGTTGATAGTGAACAAACACGGACCTAAATTAGTGGGATAAAAGTGGAACTCGCCTATTGTTTGTAAAACAAGTAATACAAAACTTTTTTTGGGAATTCTGCGCCATGAAGAAGAACATGAAACTGTTTGCAATTATTGGTTCCTTAGACCGGATTATTTCTGTTTAGACTTTTGCTTACTTAGAACATATCATTGTATTTCTCTTTATATTCTCTAAAGTGGCAGTTAGAACATTGAAATTGACCTTGCGTTTCAAATTTTGCATACACAATGATGCGTGAAATAGCAGCATTAGCGGTTTCTCGCGAGTTTCTTTTTTTAATTGGTATGCTTACAAAGCGCATTATTAATCACTGATCTGCGATTCCCCTCCAACCAATATTCACGCATCACAAAGATAGAAACCAAAAATATAAGATAACTAAGAAATCGCAAGTCTCTTCTTGCGTGATACTTCTAGTGAAACTTGAAAAGACACATTGTAAATTAAACTCCCGTAGTTAGTTACGGACAAGTGTTAAAGACTTGAAGAACAGAAGGTTTTAGAAGCAGAGAAAACGAGAAAAAAATGGAATAGAAAAGAAAGCAGAGGAGATGAGAGCCAATGTGCTGTTGTTGGTAATAGAAGTCTTCAGTCGCTTTTTCTCACAACATTACCATTTAATGTGAAATACAATACTTCAGTAATGCTTATGAGTTTGATTAAAACTGTGGTTGTCAAAGCGCTTTAACTCTTGAATCGCCAAATTGTTCATCATTATTGGATATTTTTGTACAATCATATTTGTAAACGGTGGATTATTCTTTGATCTCGATCTTACTAGTTTTTTTTCTTACATTTCTAGTTTAATACATTGTAAGCAATGCACCTGGATTTAAAGGTGTATTCGAGCGGAGCGTATTGAAGACAATAACGAGTACAGAAGCAAAAGAAAAAAAAACCATTGAAACGCTGGCAACATTTTTTCCTTTCTTTGTAATGGCTGCATTGAATGTTTTAAATCAACAATTGTAATGACTATTACAATCAATATAGAGGATCTTGAAGAAATATGAACACTACTAAGAGGCATTGAGCAAATTGAAAAATCATTTAATAACGGCCCATAAAAACTTGCCTTCTTCTTTCAAACCAATATAACTCCTTATTCTTTTCCCTAGACAATTCTTTATTACTATGAGAGTTAAAATTTGAGAGGGACAGGGAGAGAGATAGAGAAAGAAAGAATGTGGGAGGGACAAAGATTAGGAGAGAGAGTGGGCAATTTTTCAAACACCAGATTTCTAGCTCCTGTCATAAAACGTAATCGATAAACATGGTGTTATGCGATTGACTGAAATCAGGATTGCGATGAGAGCTGGCGAAGTTTGCTGCCGCAACAGTTACACTCGTAGCTGCGACACACAGACCCTTTATATTTCCACGCCTACAGGGCTCTTATCTTCATTTTATTTAGTGAGTGGAGATAAGTACGAACACAACGTATTTAGCCTATTCGGTATAATACCATGGGGAGGGTGGTAAGGATTTATAAATTTTTGTGATAAGACCTTTCATTACAAAGAATCCTACATTTTGTCGAAATCACAATCATTTATTAAGTCATGCACCTTAACAAGAGGATGTCACCGGATACATACAGCCATAGCTATAATGTGATCTCTGTGAATTGGGTAAGGAAGAGGACACGAGTCTTCCGTTCCCACTAGATGAATATCTACTTGAGAAAAAGATTACATGCCACTGCTGGTTTTTCTGTTGTCTATATACTTTTCTTCATTTTTTCTTTCAAAGGGGTCTCTCATACTGAAACAAAATTAATCAAATAAAGCATACAACGTTTCTTCAAACATTAAACGTACGTGGCGTCGTGGTCTAGTTGGAGACCTTCTGGGTCTCTAACCGAGAGATCTGGCAATGTCCCTTTGAGAGCTTCATTGACTCGTCTCTGTCAGGCGTTAACTGAGTAAACGGCTATATTTTAAAGAAATATCTTAGCAGTGTGCTGCTCCTCTTAAAGTTCAAAACGTAATAATTTAATGATGGGGAACTGTGTATAATATTCCACCGCTAAAACCTGTCTTAGGACTTTATACCTTTACCATGGAAGTTAAAAAACACCTAAACAAACGTCCCTCGTATTTCAGAGTATTTCAATACACCTCTCTTTCAGGCACTCAAATACAAGCATTTTGCAAATTCCAAGCTCTGCCCTATGTCGTGTACCCATTTTACAAGTGTATGAAGTGAGGAAAATATAAAAAAAATTGTTAGTTCCTGAGTCATCGTTAAACAAGTTGTCACAAATTGTATCTGTTTATGGTTAGCACCTTTAGGCTACAGCCAACCTTGAGACAAGGACGTCCGCTTCCTTTTTGAAACCCTATTTTTTTTTTACTTATGCCACAATCTGAGATTAAAAAGTAACGATAGAAGCGCTTCTTATTTAGTAATATTTACACTGAACTAACTTGCAAAATCTTCCAAGTTGAAATATGTGTCTATCTCAAACTTTCTATCTATTTTGTTAAAACGAGCTTATGTAAAGTTATTGACGACTAAGGAAGGCCTACCTTACAGCGAGTCTGCTTCCAGCTTGTTACTTATTATGGTAAGGTTTGTCATGGTTGCGGTGTCGTTAACTTTTCCAGTAGGTGTCTTTATCTGCGCATGCACCAGCACAGAAAATCCTTTCGTTTGTTCAGACTAAGTTTACTTGTCAGTATGAGACTCTTTTCAGATATTCAAAGGTTGCATTTTTTTACTTTTTGTTGAGTATGATTGGTCCTGTTTCAATACATTTGCATTTTGTTCTTTCAGTTTCCAAATATGTTAGCATAGTACTGTTAAGGATTTGTTATGGTCGGTCGAAAATTTGAATTGTGTTAATTGCACCTTGTTTTGAATTGGTTCACAGTGGTTTCCATGTATTTATTTATCTCCTTTGTGTCTTCTTGTGTTCCCGTCGCCTGATGTACTGATTTCGTGTAGGTATTTGATTTGGACTGGACAGATACTTTTTTCCTTAATGTCTAAGAGAATATTTATCTCCTCCCAAGAGTCTTTCGCTATGGTTGACTTGTTTTGCTGTTTCTGAAGATGTAGCTTAGCTTGATATTTTTATTTAATATGATTTGTGCAGTTTGAGGTCCAGTGGCCGGCGGCATGTGTTTATCAGTGTGAAGAATGTTTTCCCAATGTTGGTGGCCGTGGCTACGTTATTTATGAACGGTGGGTTAAACCGAGTGATTCTTCTTTTCCTCGTTTTCTCTTCTTTTTCTTTTGCTGTATTTTCTGAGTCGTCGTTGTCATGGTCTAATGTCTCGATTTTTGAGACTGTTGCTGCTTCAGGTATTTTATTTTATATATAATTTAGTTCTTTCACGTGACCGCTTTCTGTTAAGACTGTGTTGTAGAATTTAGCCGATTCTTTGAATGTTTTATTTTTGGGTGAGTTGTTTGAAAGTAATGTTTCAATAATGTTTTGTTACATTTTTCGTGATGGAGGGGATGGGGGCTAGTTACTTTGCCTATGGGTCTAGCATACACTATCGTTGTTGTTTTGTGTCGTCTGTAAAGTCCAGTTAGTGCGAAAGTCTATCGATCTATTTAACTTTCTATCAATCTATCCATCTATCTACCTATCCATCTATTTATCTATACATATTTTGACTATCTATTTCACTTCGATTTCTTTACGTGCCTATTACTATATTGTAATTTTTGTTTCAGATTCAACATCAGTATTAACGCCCTTATAATCCTTTTATACTACCTTAAGTTTTCTTCTCAGCTGCAGTAATATCAAATGATCGTCTGTCTTGTATTCAAATATAGATATTCAAGTAATCATAACAAAATTAAGAAACATGGGATATTTTTCAATCTCGCTTACGACAAACTCGATTGGATTCTTTAGAATTCCTAGACCTGAAGACATTATATGATATTAGTTTTCTGTTAGCTGTCAATCTAATATCAAGACACAGTATATTGTGATAGTAATATGGTACTGATCCAACAAATAGCGTTAGCACATTAATTATTTATGATATAAGCCTTACCATTGCAATATGGCAAGTTGCGGGTGTTTACCCGTCCTTCACCCTTCCTCATCAATAAATAACTCGATGTAACATTTATGATCTATAGAAAAAAGAGTCTATTGAATTATTGGAAACTAAAACTTTGGTTTCCATCTTGGCATATTATTCCCGTAATTATAGCTGCTGAAAATGGGAGTCTCACGAACAGAAAAGATGAAGACGAAATTTAAGCAAATATATATTTGACAACTTCAACTCAACTTGCAATTTAAAAAAAAAGAGACACAGTATCCTTGAAAAAAATGTTTATACAATTTTTTCTCAGCTATTTAAGACTACAGTGTGCGGCAGAAGCACGAGCTTTACACGTGGGCTCAAAACAACACAATAGATACACAGATATAGAGGTAGTAGTAGTAGTAGTAGTTGTTGTAGTAATTTAGTAGTAGTAGTAGTGGTAGTAGTAGTAGTGGTAGTAGTAGTGGTGGTGGTATTTGTAGTAGTAGTATAGTAGAAGTAATAGTAGTAGTAGAAGTAGTAGTAGTAGTAGTAGTAGTAGTAGTAGTAGTAGTAGTAGTAGTAGTAGTAGTAGTAGTAGCAGCAGGGGCAGTGATAGAAGTAGTAGTAGTGTAGTAGTAGTAGTAAGAGTAGTAATAGTAATAGTAGTAGTAGTAGTAGTAGTAGTAGCAGTAGTAGTAATAGTAGTGGTAGTAGTAGTAGCAGTGGCAGTAACATTAGCAGTAGCAGTTGCAGTAGTCGTAGAAGTAGTAGTAGTAGTAGTAGTAGTAGTAGTAGTAGTAGTAGTAGTAGAAGTAGTAGTTGTAGTAGTAGTAGTAGTAGTAGAAGTAGTAGTAGCAGCAGGGGCAGTGGTAGAAGTAGTAGTAGTAGTAAGAGTAGTAATAGTAATAGTAGTAGTAGTAATAGTAGTAGTAAAAGTAGTAGTAGTAGTAGTAGTAGTAATAGTAGTAGTAGCAGTGGCAGTAACATTCGCAGTAGCAGTTGCAGTAGTCATAGAAGTAGTAGTAGTAGTAGTAGTA
>BMAT01005369.1:259093-272643 GCA_019649035.1 Elysia marginata | reverse complement strand
CTCGAATGCTGCAGCCCCATTAAATCGTTACTACGTCTCGATACACCCAGTTCCTGAAAAGAAAATTGCCTCTCAGGCGAATCTTTCTTTTTCTGTCGATTAGTCAACATTTTGCTAAAGGATTTCAAAATTTTGCTGACAGAAACCTGATTTTTTTAATGGTAATACAAGTTTTTTCCAAGCAAAAAGTTCTACTTCTCGTGTAATTTTCTGTATTCGTTGGCATTCAGCTCTGTTGTTTTCTCTAGAGTTTTACAACTTATACTACCTGAATATTCAAAGCACAATTTTGTCAGCGCTTAAGTATATATCCCACGCTTATTAAAACAGAACTATAATGTTTTCATAAGTATCAGGAATATCATGCTGTTTTACATGTCGATGTAATTGATAGGCTTCATGACATCCGTTCCTACTATCTACCTTGAAACGGTTGTGATATAATTTATCCTGCAAGAAACCTAAAGGTTGACAATAATGTAGAAACTTTATGTACGTGTATGTATCTCGGCATGTTTTCTTTACCTTACCTTTGTGTTTGTCTAATTTAATGTAGACGTATCGATACTGTAACTACTACTAAAACCTGAAAAGATTTGAATTTTGTGTTAATGATTCTATGCATATGTTTGCGCGAGTAAAAGACGGCGTCGATGCGTACAAGTTCCCAGCAGTTCTGTTTGTTTGTTCAGGCTTGGCTTCTCATGATGTAATATTTTTCCAATAGTCAGAGGCCATATAATTTGTTGTAGTTGAGAAAGCGTTAGATTGTTTTAAAATTTTCCATGATGGATTAAATTCTTCTTTGTTTTTCTTTAAGGTTTCGTATGCATTCGTTAAGTGCTGTGTCGCAGTTTTTGTCTGGTAATCTGAAGACTGGTGTGTGCTGGTTGTATCTAGTCTTAAGTGGTTTTTTGTTATTCCTATGTAGGCCTACATGTTTGCTTGTTCTGGGGTCATTTATCTATCGTTGCCTCATATGCGACGTATGTCTGTAGGCATGTGCCTTCCAGCAAGCATTCTTTTTTTCTCTCTAGTTGCATAGTTTTTCTGTGGCTATTTTATCCTCTTTGGTTTTGATTATGGCTTACCGTGGCCGGTAATGATGTTTTTGGTATTAGTCATCAAGCTGTAACTTAGTTTTTTGGTATTTCTAATTTTTATTTTGAACAACTTGTGGTCACGTGGAAAACATGCCCTGAAAGGGTGAAGAGTTTTTTCCGACATTTGTTTGCCCCAGTTTTGTCGAAGGGCGGGTTAAAAATGTGATTCATCATTTCCCTGTCTATTTCTTTTTCGGTTGTTTTATCATTTGTTTTACCCCTAATTTCGTTTAGCGTGACAGGTGCTATATTGTAATATTTTTCGGTGCTTTTGTTTTTCTGCAAACGTCAATTTTTTATGTGCCCATTTTGTTTGAATGCTGTGTTGTACGTTGATGCGGCTGCCTCAAATATTTTTTAATTACAAAATTGTTGGACAGGCGATTTTCTATCCCCACTGCGTGGTTCGATCCACGGCAGAGTCAAACCAAGGACTTTACAATTGGTATTAGCAGCTGATCCATCTAGTGTCTGGCATTATTGATTTAATATTGAGTCTGGTCGGCCCGGTGTCAGGATACTGTGACTGGATGTGGTGTATGTAAGCGCTCCTTAAATCACAGTGTGGCAGCACGCTTTCAATTGTACCAATCGCCGTCTCTGATATATCCTTGAAGTTTCAAATGAAAACAATCAGGTAGTGCCGATTAGATTTCCATAAAATAATTTATGAGACAAATCTTCCTCTAATATATTATTTCGTGTTTCTTTAATTCTGGCAAGTATGAACTGCTCTTTACCTTTTGTTTCTTCTCTGCTCAAAACTCGACCTTGATCTGTGCTCATTTTTTGCATGTTCTAATTGTTCTCGTTGAACTTGGAAATCATGAAAGAAGAAGTTACTAGCCTGTATTGGCTTTAAAGTCTTTTACGTTTCAGTTTAAATGTTCTTATAGGGATGTCTAAATCGGCTTAGAACGATAATTTTAAAAAGTGTAATTGATCCCTCTCGTTTCCAAATGTTGCAAGTATCACTGTTGAACATCTGAGAAATAAAAACCTGTAGATCCGTTGCTCTATCTGTTTCTTTTTATTCCAAATCACTGGAATACATAATATGGATGTATCGGGTGGCCCCAAAAATGTCTTCAACTTTATCACCCCATTACTTCATACTTGTCTCAAGTATTTACATAAAAAATAAAAATACACACATAGTGAGAAAAATCATTTATGTCAAGATGTGTGAAGTTTTAGGTTATTGCTTAATTGGTTCAAAAGTCAATTTGATTCCAGGTAACACCCACCTCAGATGTAATAAAAGGTCCATGAACTCTAGTGTAATCAGTTTTTCAAGGGATCTGTAAAACCTCCTTACAGCTAAACAACAGCTCTTACTCTTTTGCGCCGTAATGTGGTTGACTTTCTCACTTCCTCTATACCTTTTTGCCTCCAGCACTTCTTTATTTTTGCTTTCATTTCATTTTTAGTAAGGGGAATCGACCGTCCCATGTAGACCTTTTCAGCAAGCGAGTCCCACATTGCATAGCCCATCGGAGATTCTGGTGACATGATATCGACTCCTTGATCACTAAGATATTGTTGGTTTGCACACCTTATGTGCAAAATAGCACTATCTTATGGCAGAATAGAGTCACCTTGGGGTTAAAAATTGTCACATGAGGGAAGGGTTTCTTTTAAGCAGAAAGATGTAGTTCTCTGAATTGAAGTTAGCATTTTTCGTATCAAGGAAAAAAAAGTCTTTGTTTTGTTATTCCAGCACACGCCAGCAGAAACCATGATTTTCTGCGAAAACCGTTTCGATTCATGGGAATGTCCGACTTCTTTCTTCTGTAGACAACGTCATTTTGTCTAAATTGGGCAATCTGAAGAGTAAAGTTCTTTTTTATTTGCTTAACATCTTCATCGGTAAATCTGCTCAGAAAACTCCGCGGTCGAAGGCGTCTTTTTTCTTTCACACTTTCCTGCTAGCCTGAATTCGTTTGTAAGCCTTTAATTTTAAATCCCTTTTCACAATTTTTTTTGTTAAGTGCTTCTTCCTATCTTTAACTCTGATGCTATTTTTCTGGCTGATTCATTGGTGTGCAGCGCGAATTTACAAAACATCTTTGATGCAGAGGTCGATGTTTGTTTTTCGTGAGTTTCGGTAACTTTATTTAAACATATGTTATTTCGTTATTTATGAAAGGGTTTTGTTGCTATATTGCGTGTTATTATAGTGATAGTTGATTTATCATATGCTGTAACTGTATAATAATTTCACAAAGACTGTCAGAGATACGGCGCTCGAAAGCTGGAGACGTTTTGGGGCCATCCGACATTTTCTGTTGATGTTGGTTACTTGCGGATTACAACGACGATCAACACAAAAAGGGAAAGCACTCCTAAGACCTCACACTGCTTATTGTTTCCCTTTGCTTGCTGACTGGAACTGAGAGGATGAGACTTGTTACTGTCTGTGAGCTTCAGTCCCCGGGGCCGTGACTGGGGACCTGTGTGGGGCACGTCCCAGGCATGTCCAGGCTGCGTACCGTGCACGTCTTCCAGACAATGAGATCAGCCCTTGAGAGTTTCACCAGTAACATTAGTTTTCCTCATACCCTGTGGCTTGTGGCAGTATTGTCTCCTGCTGTATTTCTCTATTGTTTTATTACTAAGTCATCGGTGTGTACTCATTCTTAAGATCAAAACCTATGTTCTGTTTAAAATTCAACAAAAAGATAAAGGCATAGTTATCATAGATTTAGTCATCAGAGCACTGTTGGACGAAAGAAGAACAATTTGTTTGTAATTCAAAACCAGGAGTTTTTCGTCTTACATATCAATGTTTTCGCTTTCCTACCAGTACACTTTTAGTTTAAGTAATAGTTTATTTTGTGCCTAATACCTGGACGACCATTGCCCCCTTTCTTTTTCTTAAAAAATTTAACTTTTTAAATTCATGCTTGAACATTTTTTATAGCTAAACTGTAAACTTTAGACATAAATATAGATCGAGAAAGATGAAGAAATAAGCTCTAAAATTGGCTTATCTTCAAGATGGAAAAGGATACACTGTTATTTAACTTTTATTTACCCTGTCTTGTAACAATCGTCTTAAACCTTTGCTTCAATCAATATTTTCTAAAGAGAAAAACTATGTTGCAAGGGACATATCGTCTTTTGTTTGCATATGTTACAAAACGTTGAAAAAAGTAAGCTTAGATTACTCAGTTCATACCAGCTATAAAAACAGATAAGAGAACTTACAACAGGCCATGTAGAAAAAAAAATCTCTTGAGACCGAAAGGCCTTTTTCCTAAACATACGGACAAGCCTTGCTATCTCCTCTGATTCTCAGCTCCGCACGCCCCCGCTTTCCTGGCGTGTATTGTGGTATTAGCTGTCCATTCATAAAAATATTGAATTAGGTTATTCCAGCCTGGGCTGAGAAAGTCAGAGAGAGACTATAATACACATGACAAGAGCAGAAAAACGAGGTGGAAATGTGGGGCCTTACACAGGCTTAGGGAAATAGAGAAGATTGAATCTATGGCAAAAAAAACCGGACAGATCTTACTAAAAAGTAAGAAGAAGAGTCGGGAACAGGGTCGGGAAAACCAAAATAATAAAAAAACACTGAAACGAGAGAAAACTACGAAGAAAGGAGCGAAACAAATTGTAAGGAAATATGCAAAGTGAAAGAGCAGGGGTAGAGGAAGAAGAAGTAAAACAAGAAAGTTCAGTTGTTTTTTTCTTTTCGCATCTATAAGAATTTTGACGGGTAAAGTTACTTAACTCCTAAATCTACACTGTAGTTAATGCTGTGATTAAAACAAATATAAAGAGGGGGAGAGAGCAAGGAGAGAGATCAAGAGAAAGAGGGAATGAGAGAGAAAGAGAGAGAGAGGGGGGAGAGGTGGTGACAAGTCAAGAGAAAGGGAGAGGTGGAAGACGAAAGCACAGGGAAGAAAGAGAGGCAATAGGTTGTAGATGACAAAAGATTTATACTATCGGCCTACATGTTGTAAGAGAGTGCGTATATTACTTACAAGACAGGATGTAATGTGTTCATTGACACCGGATCATAAGGAACAGTGGCTGGCCACGACTAGAGGGCATGTCCGGTATCCGGTAGCCTGTCCACTTGATTGGTTGTCGTTAGACGCGATCCCTCCTTGATTGACCCTGAGGCACTTACTGGGTTGTTTGCGGTCACAGCCGGCCTTGGGTCAGTTCTAGCATTTCGGTTAGAGAAAGGAAGGATGGCAGGACAAAGGGGCAAAGACAACTTACTGAGAGGTAGAGAACTAGGGGTACAAGAGATAAATTACAGGGTTTAACTCATTATAGAGATAGATGTACATGGACACAGTATGCCTATGAGCGGGAGAGAGAGATAAAGAGACAGAGAGAGAGAGATTAAGAAAGGACAGAGAGGTCGATATAGGTAGGGAAATGTGGAATATGAAAACAGGTTTAGATGGAAAGGAATAAAAAAAAATAAAAAATCGTTAGTGTTGATGTGTTTTTATTTCATTTTATCAAAACTGGACCGATGTGGAGCTTCAGGCATCAAAACCGTGCAGAGGGTTGTTAGTATGTTTCACAAGAACGTTATGTAAAATAAAAGAAGTCAATCTTTGCATGCAATACAACGAAGAATCAATGTTTACAGAGATATGATTAACCTTAACACACAAAAGTAATTACCACTAAATAATATTTATAAATATTATATTTCTAAATACATTTGATTGAAACCAAAAATGTATGTTTTAAGCCATTGCAATATTTCTATTAAATTTTAGCAAACGATGCAAACAGTAAAAATATAAGTTACACTAGTAAAGACGTACCCGACCTAGTCGAATAAAATAGACTGGACTGTGCCAAAGGTTGAATTTCTTTTCTTCATGTCCTAACATAATTCCGTATTGATAGTCCAACTTCGAACAGATCTGCCCCAAGAAAATCATCTTCTCTTTATCTTATTTTTTATCTTTCCCCATTAGACTACTGTTTTTTCCTGTTTTACTGCTATGTATTTTTATATATTACGTGTAGCTATTTTCTTCTCCTTCTCATGATTCTCACGAAGCAAAATCTCGGTCTTCAACTTCTAACATGGAAGTAACTATGCCACGCAGAGCCGAGAACAAACAAAAACTAAAACATTAAAAACCTAGGTTCGATTTAAAATGGAAGTGAACATGACGCGCAGAGAAAAAAGTTCCCTGCAAAGCCTTGGTTAGATCTAGACCTAATTTAGACTCTATGTTTATAAAGTCTTCTAGGTCTAGACCTGAAATCCAGATTATCGAAATTACGTTCTAGAAATTAGTCCGGTTTTAACACTTCATCTATATTATAGATCTAATCTAGATTCCACCACGAACATTCTTTTCTGGAATTTTTTTTTAATATTCATGAATATTTCACATTAAAGCGTAAGTTTTTACGTTCGCTTGTTTCGAATTTCAAACATTAAAGCTGCGATAAACGAACGCGAACTTTAAAGCCGTAGCGGGAATTTCTAAGACACGGTGAACAAAGTAAGTTCAACATAAATTGAAATACACGTCATAGAAATCAACTATTTCATTGAATGAACGTCAATCTTTAGCAATGGCTAGATCTAGGCGTAGATTCCCATTCAGGTTTTAAATCTTAAAAACAAGCTCTCCTATACATCAATTGAATTTAAAAAATATGCATAGTAAGCGTCCGGGATTGGTTAAAATAGCTGTATAAAATTATAAACCTTCTTCATACAGTCTGTGAAGCATGAATCTTGAACACACAGACAGACAGACAGAACGACACTACAAACTTATATAATTATATATATTGTGCCCATGCTTTTCTAAAAATGTTCGCCTCTGAGCGAGTATTGCGTGTTCTCTGCGCTGTGCAACTAGGCAATGATGTGTTGCGTCATGTTTCCATGTAGGCTAAATACCTGTACCTTAATTTGAGTAACTTAAAATTTTACTTTTAAGGCATAAGCTCAATTTTGTGTTCTCTAATTGCATCTGTTACCCCGATGATTTCACTTCGTAGGGTACATACCTTGGTCTCAAAGGTGTCGGAAACAATCCCTAAAACATTTAGAATGAACGCAATCATTTAACAAAGCAGTAGACACTTGAAGATGTGGTTTCAAAACACTATTAGCGTTAGTACAAACACCAACCATTAAAGTTGCCTAAACAATTATTTATTGCGTATTCACGAAAACATCTACTGGGTTTAAAAAAAATGCGCAGAGAGATAAAAGGAATGCTGTTGTGTTGATATTTTTTTAAACTTAAAAGCAATTGATAGTTATGAAGCCTGCTGCAAAACTTGGGAGTTTTTTTATTTTATTTTGTTTAAAACCCTAATAACTGGGCTACCCTTTATATACTGTGTTTACAATATACTGTTCACCATCGTTATGCGTCATGTTAAAAATTCTCTCGATGCCTTACCAGGAGATGGGAGAAAAGTCTTAGTAGCTTTGTGCAGCTTAGGTTTTCTTAAACAACCATATCAATCACTTCCTTTAACCAACATTTTACATTACTATTTTTGATTACATTTGATATTGGAAAAAGAAGAAGTAATAAAGGAAAAATAACGATAGCTGTGAAAGACGCAATCACCAATAATGTACATGATATTTTTTCTACCTAATCAGTCAGTCTGTGAAGCGTTGGTTATACTGGTATTAACAATTTATGATTGGTGCAGCTAATTCAAAACTTCATACTTTAATCTTTTTTTTGTGAATTCAATCTATTTCTTTATATTTTCTCCAGCATGCTCCAACGTTGACCATCCCAAGGCCAGATAGTTATAGGTCTCCTTAGCAGCCAGACTGCTGTAACGTCCTCTAGGACTGTGTCCAAGTGCTCCTGTCTGCCCCAGACTTCCTCCCTTGAGACCTGCGCTGATGTCCGTGTTGGCCACACGTAACCACAATGTTCGTATCTCACGCCAAGGTCCGCATCGTGGGTCTCGGCGGCCGCTCCAGGAAGCGCAGGCCTCATCGACGACGCCTCGGGCTGCGGGAGATGGCCAAAATGCCCTGCTTAGTGCCTACAGCCCTCACAGTGCTTCTGGGCCTGTTTGCTGTAGCTTTTGGTGCCGGCATGGCTCTCTTAGGCTATCTGCCAACAATGGATACGGTTGTAGAGGTCGCGCCAGTGCATTCTCGCGACGATATCGAACACAGCGAGAGCACACAGAGCATTATTGTGTACAACAGCAGCGCAGCATTGCCGCCTACACCTACCTCACCTCGCATCTTCTCATTCCCATCCGGAACTGCTGTAGATTCAGTCTCGTCCAATCTTCACACAAACGGACCTTCATATCTCCAGCCCTCAGAACCAGACCGTCCCACCAACTTTTCTCACGATCAGCAGAAACAGCAGGGTGTGCGAGGGCACAAAAACCTGAATCAGTTCCGTCTTGACATCTCCACTACGAAACAGTCAGTGCTATCAACTACAACAGCTACAATACATCAAGAAGGGGCAGCTACTCAAAGACAAATAAATACTAAACGTTTCTTGGCATTGCGGGCCTGTTCATATGCTGGCCCTGTTGTTATGGCTATCGGCATGTTCGCCATGATCATGGCGTGTGTGTTCTACTGCGAGATTTTAGACAAGTATGCAATACTGGTGCCTGACAAAAGCCATGGCTCAGGACTGCAGAAAGATGAGCTGTACGAGGTAACCTTCCCCCTGAAAAAATTATTATGTTTTTTTAATCCTTTCTTCACTCTAACACATAATGAACTTTATGTCTTTACTGCTGCTGCTGGTGTTACTTTTACTAGTTTGGGTCTAACATGTAGAGCAGGGGAAAAGTGGCAAAAGACACCAGAGATAAACGGCAAATTTTTAATAGGGATGGTGAAGGCCTTGGTGTTTAAAAGAGAGGAAGAGAGAGACAAAGGGGGAGGAGGGGGTTGCTGGACTGGGAATGAAGGAGCAAGAGGGAGAGTAAGACTTAGATTAGCGTAAGAGAGATATTAGAGCGCTGGAAAATTAAACCATGAAAGATACAAAAGCAAAAACAGAGCGAGAGAATGTTCGAGATGAAAAATAAGATGGGTTAAAAGGAAGAAGTTGGAAAGTGCTCCTTTTTAGAGAAGAACAAAAAACATAAAAGGAAATGTGTCTAATAAAGATAAAAGTAAAGGCGTCACACACAGCCCATATTCTATAATTAGAGAAACATCATCATTTTTCAATATCGGCTCAACAAGTGAAAATGGCAAACATTAAAAATTGAAGCTTTATCTAATTGCCTCATCTTCTTGCGTCTCACCAAGAAGATTTTCCAATTCCAGATGACTGAATGTCTGGGTCGCTATAATAAATGTTAAAAAAAATTAGAATTAGTAGAACAGAAACCCCAAGAATAGCAAATAAAGTTCTGCAAGACAATTTAACAACTTAAAACAAGTTAGGGTTTCTCTATTGGATGTTTGTTCTTTTTTATACAATGTATCATGTTGTGGAGCCTTCTCTTAAAAGTACCTAAAACGGTGATGATTGGTCTCCACTAGTTACAAAAAATCTCATGACGTTATGCTTTTGATTAAAATATGGCTGGTTCGAGTTTAATCGAAACCGCCATGTCTGTCTTTTTAGGATTATAAAAGTTTCAAACAGGCTCTTTTTTGAGACTGCTTGTGTGAACATAAACGTTTCTATTATACACGACTAATCTAAAACAACCTTATTTGAAAGATGTTTACTATCGGTTTTTAGCAAAAAAAATTCCTTTAACCTGTAACTTTTACTATCAACTACCACTGATTCAAGTAAACCGCCTACAAAATTAATAGTGCAGAAGTTACTATACAGTCACTAATTGTTTGTCAGGGTAAGACAAAAGTAAAGGTGTTCTACGTTTTTCCATTGAAACTTTTCCAACTGCTTTTCACAATTTTCGGAGACGAGGTTGTATAGCAAACCCCGAACACTTCGAGGAGATGATCAGGGCCTGTGATCTACGTAAGGGATAATGAATGAGGACCATGTGGAATTAGTAGCAACTTCAGAGAACCTAGCTACGGAAATTTTCTCATAATTGAGTGTCTCACAGTACTTAATATTTTATGATACAAGTTGTTCCCAGTGACTAACATTAAGACTCCTAGCTAGACATATAAGAATAACCAAAGTCCACGCAATGTGCATTCTTAATGTTTAGTATTTATCTCGATTGATAACAACTGTTTGTGCTAAGCTCCTAAAACTTGTAAGGAATTTTACTTTTGGGTAAGCTGTTCTTTTTCTTTTTTTTATGCTGGTTTACGTTTTGTTTGCACAACTCTTGTAATAAGGAGAGAGAGAGAGAGAGAGAGAGAGAGAGAGAGAGAGAGAGCGATATAGATAATGATTTTAAGTTCAGGCATAAAATAACAACTTCTAATCGTTATCAATATTTCAGATAATTATAGGAGAAATGAAGAAAAGCTATGCCCAGACACTGATAACAGCTTATACAAAAGCTGCCGAGCGGAGTCTACTCATCCATGAGAATGTTCCTGCTGGCACCGGGGCTGCAGCACCAGCTGTTGTGGTAGGTTCAGACGGTGAAGACACTCAGCAGCAACAGCAGCAGCAGCAACAGCTATCCGACCCTTTGCTGCCCTATAACCCACTAGAGCCCCTCTCTCTAGAACAGCAAATTGATATTGAATGCGAAGGCTACACGCCGTCACCTCCTGTCCCCAATAAACGCTATAGTGTCATTCAAGCACGAATTCAACGCCTCCGAAGCGAAGATAACTGGCTAAAGACGTCGTCTTTGCCGAACATAAGACGCTCTATGAGTATAAAGCGTGCAGGCCGGGTGGGTACAAAGATAGCTGACAATTCCAGGACACTTAGCTACGACTACACAATGGATGAAGCGCGCCTGAGGCGGAAGTCAATGATGCTACGCTCTATTGTCCAGTGGAACTCTGGTTCTTCAGGTGATCTCATAGCTCAACAAGCACAAGCTGCGCGGGCAATGCACCAGAGACGGTTTTCCTCGGCAAAAGCTCTCCAGAATCAGCCTGATGACAGTTTAGATGAATTGTTTCAGGAACAGAGTCACGGCTCCTTCCCCCTCACTAGGCTTATACAGCGCCGTGGAACATTTGCATGCGGTGATATGCGAACTCGCAGAATGAAGTTTCTGCTTCTCCTGCAAGCCTCAGAATCCAACGAAGTCTTCCAACAACAACAGCAGCAGCACAGACGGCAAAGTACCTACCCCACAGGCAAACATCACCAGCACGATAATGTATCCATGGATAGCCGATCAGCTTCGCGTTTCGCTGGAATACGTAGAAATTCTTTTATTCCATACAATACCTGTGATAAATTTATTACTACTGAGGAAAAGAGGACCGCACGCAGTTCACGGAGGTCATCTGTAAATCCCTTTGCTCCCCGACTGGCTCAACAGTACTCCCAGCCAGAGAGAGGCACTATTAGAAGGCATTCTTTCTTTCCTATTCGCCGTGAAGACAAAATCTACGAAAGCGATCCTTTAGAACAGCGCAGACACTCCTTTAACCCCATTGGTGTAAATAACACGCTAAAATCTGAGTATGCAGGCGGAGCAGGGATTCAGGACAGGCGGGGTTCTTATAATCCAGATTCTAGACGTGGCTCATTCAATCCAGACTCAAGACGCGGCTCTTTTGCCCCTCCATCAGCGACAAGTGGGCAGCAAAAATCACCTCGCTTCCTTCAGGTGCCTGGATTTGAACATGAGTTTCATATGGAACGCGGACCTAGTGGAGATAGCACGAGCAGCGAGGCTTCAGGCTCACCATATCTTCTGTCCTCTCCACCCTCTCGCCAGTCAGACATCTGGCCTTACTGCGGCACTTCCAGGTCGCCTGGAAAGCCGCTTCTTCCTACAATGAGTTCACATATGTTGGAAGCACAACCGATAGAGAGAAGGCATTCGTTTAATCCTGTAGTAAGAATCTCTGATACTGATACTGATGCACCAAACAATGGAGCTCCTGACGTTCCCATTATTGTTTTGAATGCCGATACGTCGGGCAGGTTTCTGACAGTTCCTTCTCAAGATATTGAATTAGGGATGACTAGAGGTACAGACAACTTTGAAATGAGGCCTGAGCAACGAAGACATTCATTCAATACCACAACACAGTCTTTACCAAGTTCTAAATTTGGTATAGAAAAACCTGTTCCCCAGAGAAATATTTCTTTTAAATTTGACTCTTCATTGACATCAATATCATCTCAGGCATCACCCCCATCATCAACATCTTCATCATTGCCTCATCAGGTTATCAAACGGTCGTCTTTAAAACGTGCCAGCATGCACAAACCCACAGAGACTTCCTCTTCTCCTGATTCCTCAGCAGGTGTCGCGGTGCGTCCATCTAGCTTCAAACAGGAGATGGTGTTGTTCCAGCCTTTATCTAAAGCAGATTCTCGTGGCGCAAGTCCGAGCTCCAATTTAAGTTTTTGCGGAAGTGAGCGTGTGGGGAGTGAGCGTTCACCAAAAGCCTCAAGGACAGCCTCTATAAGTTCCGACTATTCTGCTGTCACAACATCTGCATTGCCAGATGTACCCTATCGTGAGTCGAGTGTTTCATATGGTACCTTCAGACCGGTTTCGCCTGCAGGCCAGCTAACATGTCGGCAATTCCTACCGATAAGTCCACTCTGCATGGACCGAGACGCTGGGCATTATGTTACTACGGATGGTAGCAGCTACTACAACGATCGTCAGTTCGTATCTCACCCCACCCACCAAACAGCTGGAGAAATACGACGAAGCGCGTCTTTCAGGGAGTCCCGGCGACGCCCGATACATCATGTTCGAACAGACTCCTCGGGCAGCACTGGGTCAGGGCCAGCCACCCTGTCTCCCTCTCTTAACACTGACGCCAACGCCGCGATCCACCGCAGCAGGTCTGCAGGTTCGCTGCCCGGAGAGAGGGCTACGATAAGGCGGGAAGTAGACTTAAGAGCGTTACGTGTGCTCTCTCCTCGCTGGGACGATATCAGAATGTCTCCTCAAGAAGCCAAAAGACTGGCAGAAGAAAGCTTCGCCTCAAGGGCCTCCTCACCACAGTCGCCCCACAGAGCGTTTAGCTATGCAAGCTCCCGGGTGCCCAAACCGCCATCGCCCTTGGTTGGAAAACACTGGCCGCCCTCTAGACATGACGCAGACAGTAACTCCTCGTGACAGATGCACATATTAAAACAGACTTCCTCACAACTGTGCGAGATATCAGCTGTTTTGTTTTTTTTGTATAAAATTTCCTTCACCCAAAATCACGAAAAACAACTTTCAATGTCATTATTTGTACATTACGTTTTTCATTGCTGGAAACAAATTGAAGAAGTGCGACCTTATAGTTAACATGCGATCACAAATCCTTTATGTTAGCTCCTTTTTTATTCTAAACAAAAATATTCTTATAACGTCGAAAACCAATTTCTTCTTCTTCTTCTTCTTCTT